>JAGGCT020002047.1:35000-37500 GCA_017654935.2 Phymorhynchus buccinoides
TCGAGTTGCTGTTAACCGGGTTTTTTAACTGCAAACTGAAAGTAAGTTTTTCTTAGAATAACGAAAAACAACACTGATTCTCAGTGCAGATTGGGTGTTTGTAGACCAAGAGTAGCTGTTTCTAGTTTGTGGTGGTGTATGGCTTTGACTTTGACCATGGACACTACATTGTAAATATAGCATCTATGCTTTGACCGAGTGTTGAGTTGAGTGTGTGTGTCATAAGTCATAAGTTTCTTTAGTGTGTGTGTGTGTATGTGTGCGCGTGCGTGCGTGTGTGTGAATATTGTGACAAATAGATATGTGTTTGCATAGGTGAAACTAGTGATGCGAGTACTGCTTTTAAAAAACCGGTTCGATAAACCCGGTTCGAAGAGGGAAAACCGGTTTAAAACCGGTTCGGATTTTTGAACCGGTTCTCAACTCTATCAGATAACCTCCTGTCTCCTGTGCAGATGGGACATGCTGCCAAATCTAGGGTCAAGACTAGATCAGTTGAGCAAATAACATACACATGTGTGTGCAAACATGCAGGGAGAGACAGGGAGAGAGATAGTCTCTTTTTTAAAAATTATAGATCTTTCTAAATCTAAAATATGCTATCTAAGTGAAAATATCTAGATCTAGAATCGAGATCTAGCCTAGATGTAGATAATCACATAGATCTATCTACTCTCTCTCTCTCTCTCTGATTGTGTGTGCGCGTGCGTGCATGTGTGTGTGTGTGTGTGTATTTTAGTTTACAATGACATCATTACCACCTCAAAAGAGAGAAAGTAAACTGACTGTAAAGGGAGTTCCGGTGAGAAGACTGCAATATTTAGTTAGATCTACACGGTACGCATCACCAATACGCCCAGCTAGAGGCATGGTCTACGCGTAGCCAAATAAGGCCAGGGATGTTGTACACTTACCCATGCGTTCGTCATGCATTCTATTAATTCTATTAGGGGGGCAGGGGTGGGGGGGGGGGGGGGGGGGGGGGTGGGGGGATGGTGGTGTTGAAGGGACGTGGGTGTTGGTGTGTTGTGTTATGATTATATGCATTCTCTAATATGTATTCATTTTGATAGAGATGTATGGTGAGGATGCGTGGGCCAGTTTGTTAGAAATGTTTGTACGAATGGTGCGTGAAAAGCGCATTGAGTTGCTTAGCAAGATTATGCGCTACATAAGCATTATTAATTATTATTATTATTAACCAAATCATTAGTGAACTGAGTAGATTCATATCTTACGGTCTAACTCCGTGAAATTAGGTCTTTTTCGTTTCAAAAAAGGTATAGTGAAGGCATTGGCCCAATGATTGGGTGGCGCGCCTCTGGCTGCGACGCGCTCTCAAGGTGGGAGCAATCCGAATTTCACAGACGCCTCTGTGACTATAAAGTACCTAATTAATACCTATAATTTAAACGTGTAGGGATAAAATGACAGTGGTTTGACGTGGCTCCTTTAGAATCTCTAGTATTTCAATGGGGGGTCACGCACAGACCCAACCAACGCACAGACCTGTTTGTACTCTATTTTTCTTTCATTTTAGCAGAACTACTCAGAGAATTGTTTTTCTTAGCGTGCCTACTTGTTGTTTTCTTACCCTGTGTTCACAGAGTCATTACATAACCAAGTGTTTAACTGCAGATAGCGAGCAGTCTATAATCTATAATGATATACTTATAATCTGCACATTAACAATGACGTCAAGGAGATACTCACATTGCTGGAGCCAAAGGATTACTGTCACCACCCGAAAAGGGAACATACTCGCCATCTTAGAGAACTAGACATTCTCAAGTCCTGCGTGTATTTAATGTTTACGTAATTAGAGTTACGGTTTTGGACTTGTGACGTTCTAAGATTGCTTTATGACGTAAGCTTATCTGAAGCCTATCAACACCAGCTATCACTTATTATTTTGGCTCACTCGTATCAACGAAGCGACTCTCCGTGTCTCTTTGATTTTCTGGGTGTATGTGTGTCTGTCTGGGAGTGTCTGTGGTAAATTTAACACCACGTGTAGGCCTACTTGAACACTAGCAACACATCGTCCGTGACCTATCAAAACCTCGTATTTCAATAGACGATTTTCGAAAAAACCACATGGAGAGAGCACTTCGTGGATATTAGTGTTGTTTAGAATACCTCCATTACTCGGTCAGATACCATAGGGACAATGCAAAAATGGCGTCGAAGGTTGAAACCGCAGGATGCGAGTCAGTGACTTGCAAACATTTTGTAGAAAAATAAGGGGTGACCAGTTGCTACGAACTTACAAAGTGATATAACTTGCAAACTGTGACGTAAAAATATAAATGACATCAATTTCAGAATGACGCACTGCGTTCTACATGCTGTGTGTCTCCTCAAACACAAGAAACGAGGGCTTGGGATTTACCTGATGGCAGAGTAACTTCCCCTGTTTGACCGATTGAATTAGGCAAGATAACTCATACACACCATGAAATTACTCCCCTTAATTATTTCCGAACACTACGTTTGTTTT
>JAGGCT020002047.1:45000-50000 GCA_017654935.2 Phymorhynchus buccinoides
TTAGTAATGCTATATTTCTTTGCTGCATCACAGTAACGTGTTCGTTCGTCGGCTAATGACCTTGTGTAATTTCTGATATTTCAAAACAGTATGAAGATGGGTTTGAAACGAAGAAGAAAGAGATGAAAGAATGCAACTGAAATACTCAAGGTTATAATCTATCGATCTCTGCATTAGGGTGTAAGTATGTAAAAACAAATCAATGTTTAACTCACATCGCATCACATTTAAGAACAGAACGCGTTATATCGGTGTCCAGGTTGCGATGTATCAAATATTAAGAGGTTACTTGGTCGCGTAATCGTTTTACTCTAATGGATGAACATTCAATGTATGCATTGCGTTTCATTTGAATCACTTCTGGTCCTACCCGTTAAGAAGTTTGTTGCAGTCTTCAATGCAAAAACAACAGCTATAAGTATTCTCAGGTTCCATACAACGAATGGATGTTGGAATGTAGTTTGAATATCCTCACCAGCATGGTTAACGTATGTCATTGGACATGAGTGATGTTGAAACATATTGCAGCATAAAACGAATCGTCTCTTTGTGTTCTTTCTAGTCCTTATATTTAAATTTCGGAAATAAACATAGTTGGGTTAAACAAATATTTCCTTTCAGTTTAAATAAACATAGTTGATACACTTTGGGCAATAGGCTACGGGAACTTGTGTTATGCTATGCGGTATATTCTAGTCAGAGACTTATCTCTGTAAAATTCGGGCTTCTCTCTCCTGGAGAGCGCTTCGCCGCAAGCTCAGCGCCTACCCATTTGTTTGGGTTTATTTGTGTGTGTGTGTGTGTGTGTGTGTGTGTGTGTGTGTGTGTGTGTGTGTGTGTGTGTGTGTGTGTGTGTCTTGTTTTAAATTATTTGCTTGCTTTCTGTATTTGTGAAACGTTTGCTTCACATTGTGAGTTTATTGTTTGTAAAAGATCAATGATCACTTCAAACGTGTGTGCACATACTGTGATGCACTGTTGCAAAAGAAAATAGGGCCAACTGACATCTGCAAAGGAGCCGCACAATACTGGCACATAGATCCACAGAAAGATAGTCTGTTTGTACATAAACCCATTTGATTTCATGACTCTGACTGCACATTTAGAATCCAGCATACAGTACATATAAATGGATAGAGTTTAACGAGTATGGTAAAAAAAAAAGAGGTAACTTCTAGTTTACACAAATAAGGGTAAAAATATGATGATTAATTATTTGGTGTGTGTGTGTGTGTGTGTGTGTGTGTGTGTGTGTGTGTGTGTGTGTGTGTGTGTGTGTGTGTGTTACAGACATCCCGGCATGACAATGGCGACAGGCGGCAGTGAGGACAGCATCTGTCCCCTGTGTTTGAACAATTTCACCCTCCCCAAATTTCTCCCCTGTTTCCACACCTTCTGTCAGCACTGCATTGACGAACTAGCTCAGGCAAATCCCAACAGAACCTTCCCCTGCCCTTCGTGTCGTAGGACCACCAGCCTGCCACCAGGGGGAGCGGTTGCTCTGCAGACGAACTTCTACCTCAAGACTTCAGACACCACCGCCATAGCACAAAACATGTGTGACCTTCACCCTAGAAAAGAACGGGAATTCTACTGCACCGAGTGTGATGAGGCCATTTGCATTAACTGCAAGCTGACCAGACATGAATCCCACCAAACTGAGGACATCCACCCAGCAATCAACCTCAAAAAGCAGAGGCTGCAGTCAGATCAACGACGTCTGCAGGAGGCGATTTCTGACATCAAGGTAGACGTGCATGGTTTGGAAGCAGAGCGAATCTCCCTGGACATGCAGAGATCTGCCTTGGAGGAGAGGATCAGGCAGCGAGAAACTGCGGCTGTGGAGGCAATCAGAAAACACGTGGAGGAACAGCTGAACTTGTTGACCATCAACTGCATAGAGCTGGACCAGAACATTGACAAAGACATTAAGCAACGAGAGACCAATTCAGTAAAGCTCTCCTCTCTCCTCAGCCACGTTGATTCTGTCATCAACTCAGAAACAGTCAAGGACGTGTTATCGGTTGTGGAGGAGATGACCAGTGGGCGTGGCAGCCAGTCAGCTGTTGAATCTTTGACGTCACGAGAACGAAGACCGACCCTCCGACCCGATCTCCACTCCACCGTCAGCGATGACGACATGACCCAGACGACACGTGACTACCTGGGTACGGTTAGACTGATGGAGATGAAGGTGACAGAACGGTTCAGATGTTCTGAGGATCCTGAAACTGAGGTGTTCGCACTGTGTCATAATGACTGTGATCCACCTTTTGTCATTGTGTCCTATGACAGGCTGGGGAGGAACGAGAACGCCCCCGATAATTGGTTCACAGAGTCAGGACTGTGTGTGCTTACTAATGTTGGTGACAATGTGGGTAGAATATCCTACAAACGGTATAGTAAAGGACAGTGCATGTATGCTGGACCAAATCCAGGAACGTTTTCCACATATTGTAAAAAACCCGCCGCCCCACACCTCCAACTACATAACAATTTAAATGGAGAAGGCGTCATCTACAGAGGCACAGTCACATCCACAGATCCATTCAAGATTGAAATGAAACCAGAGCTCACAATCAACGTCAATCGCCACAGAGCCTTCGACGTCGACACCTCTGACAACTATTTCGCGGTGGTGGAGGAAGCGGGCACTGAGTCCTCTTCCAATCAAGTCCACCTCTACGACAGATCTCAGAAAACCCCCGTCAGCACCTACCACCCCCCTGTGAAGGACTGCCAGCCAACAGACGTGCTGTTTCACCACATTGGAGGGCAGCCAGTCCTGCTCGTTGCTGACAGTCTGAGCAGCGCCCTCCATGTGCTGTCCTTCCAGGGGGGACAACTGGAGTTTGACCGTTATCTGTGTGAGGGCTGTCCACTACTGCAGAAGCCCTCAGCACTGACGGTGGACGTTCATGGCCGTGTGTGGCTGGGCTGCAAGGGGGGGAGAATTGTGACTGTTGAGGAGTTTCAGTGATGTGTGTGTGTGTGTGTGTGTGTGTGTGTGTGTGTGTGTGTGTGTGTGTGTGTGTGTGTGTGTGTGTGTGTGTGTGTGTGTGTGTTTGTGTGTGTGTGTGTGTGTGTGATTGAGAGAGAGTGTGTGTGTGTGTGTGTGTGTGTGTGTGTGTGTGTGTGTGTGTGTGTGTGTGTGTGTGTGTGTGTGTGTGTGTGTGTGTGTGTGTGTGTGTGTGTGTGTGTGTGTGTGTGTATGAATGTGAGTGTGTGTATGTGAGTGTGTGTACGTGC
This sequence comes from Phymorhynchus buccinoides, assembly GCA_017654935.2. Lineage (NCBI taxonomy): Eukaryota > Metazoa > Mollusca > Gastropoda > Neogastropoda > Raphitomidae > Phymorhynchus > Phymorhynchus buccinoides. Next base: position 48,250 of record JAGGCT020002047.1, read on the forward strand.
GTGTGTGCGTGCTTGCTCGCCTGCGTCATTCCCATAATATGCAACTGACTTTCAATGAACCAGAAAGAGAGGCCGAGGGAAAGGGGGAGAGTGGAGAGAGAGGGGAGAGAGAGAGAGAGAGAGAGAGAGAGAGAGAGAGAGAGAGAGAGAGAGAGAGAGAGAGAGAGAGAGAGAGAAACAGAGAGAGAGGGGGGGGGGATAAGGGTCTGAGTCAGCGTGTTTAATGTACATCAGACATATACCATTATACAAACACAAAAATGAAGGGGATGGTGGGGAAGGGTGGAAAAGGGGGGGGGGGGCTGGGGGTAAGGGAGGGGGTAGAAAATATTCCAACGAAGTTGGTTACAGTATTGATGATGTTGATGAGGACTACGACGACAACAATAATGATGATAATGATGATGAAGATATCCACGGCGCATGACATTCAAAACCTAAAATCTATAAGGGGTCATAATTTCTACTTATAGAGTCGACCGGCAACCTTTGGAGAGCATGGACCTATTTGGCTTATAGCTCTCGTCAGCTCTTTTTTGCAAGGGCTGATGTTTACCAACCGTGATCGTAGAGAGCGGATTGGTAATGTTTTCACTCGTGTCTGAGGTGGTGTTTGTATGTTTGTATGTTTGTATGCATTCTCTCTAGCGTTTGAACGGATCGACTTAGGGTGCTCAAAGTTTGCATGCGGGTAGGTAGTAGGACGATCTAGGCCAAGTTCGATAATGAAGGTAATGGGTCAAAACTACATGAAGTGTTAGAATTTTGGCTGCGTTTTTAATGTTGTGCATATGCAAAGAAAAGAACAAACAATACTGTAGAGCTAGCTAGATTTAAGCGACTATTAACCCTTTCACCGCCAGTGTCGCATTTAGGCACCATGTTACTAAAAGGCATCAAATCAGGGCCTGGTATCCAAAGACCCTATTTTTGCAAGTTTGGGAGGTAAGGATAGGCCTAATGTTATACATTTGATCAAAGAAACCACAAACACCACTAACTGTGTATACTTTGAAAATAATAAAATAAAAATAAAAGATTGTGCTGGTTTACTTTTTGTCCCAATGGGGGACAGACAGTGTATGAGCATGGTACATAGAGAGATCTCTTTCGAATTATGGAATTCTCGTCAGTATGTATATCTGCTAACAAACACTATCTTGTGGATCAACCCCAACAGGAAGACATTTCTAATAAAAGAATGGTGTCCTCTCTGCACTAGGCCGAAAAGTCCACAATTTAAGAAACCAGCACAAGGTGAAGAGAAAAATGAAGAACATTTTGGGTAAAATAGATAAGTTATTAAAATGCGGAAATTGCGATTTGAAAAATTTAATCCATATGGGTAGAAAGAGCCGACCACTGAGGTGATCCTCTAATTAAAGGGATGCATAGATCTCTCTATGTACCATGCTCATACACTATCTGTCCCCCATTGGGACAAAAAGTAAACCAGCACAATCTTTTACTTTTATTTTATTATTTTCAAAGTATACACAGTTAGTGGTGTTTGTGGTTTCTTTGATCAAATATTATCTCCATTATGGGTAGAACCACTGGCATCCTTTATGGATCCACCACTATTAACAGTGGCATTTTAAGCTATAAAGCGTTTTCACGGAGGGTTGGTAGTGTTTTGTGGTATAATTTGTTCATAATGTTATACATGTCACAGAGGAATTCCCAATATCGAAGATATATTATTTTCTCTATCCAGTTAAGTTTATGGGTGTTTTTTTGGCTGAAAAATA
>JAGGCT020002048.1:0-25000 GCA_017654935.2 Phymorhynchus buccinoides
CACTGAAAGATATTGTTTGCATTTCCACAGGTTTAAGTAACCATTTTGCCAGGAAAGTAGAATAATTTGACTTTTTTTGCGCATGTCTTTTTTTATACAAGATGTTTGATTGAAATTGACATTTTTGATCATGAAAATATAGATTTAACCCTTTCACCGCCAGCCATATTTCAGCCAAAAATTCTTTCAACTTTACCTGGGTAGAGAACAAAATCCGTCTGCAGTATTGTGGATTCTTTTGTGAAATATATAAAATAAGGTCTATCCTTACTTCCCAAAACTAAGACAATAGGGTCTTTGGATAATAGACCCCAATTTGATGCCTTTTAGTGACATAGGTGTTAAATCACTGTGGTGCTAAGATGCGATTTTGGCGGTGAAAGGGTTAAAACAGTTATGGAAACTCGATTTTTGTCATTTCTTTTCCTCACTGCAACCAGACAGTAAAAGGAGCTTTGACCCTGGATCTCACTGAGGGTCTTTGCCGTTCTGCCGACCTCCCCATAATAATAATAATAATAGTGAATCATTTATATAGCGCACTCCTCCACCAAATGTGGAGCTCTATGCGCTTAACAGCAGCAAAAATTAAAAGCAAGAAATTCAACAACAAAACAAATAATCGCTCACACACATGCAAATAGGCATACACACATCACCACCCACCCACGCATATACGCAGGCATGTACGTACACACATACATACACACACACACACACTCTCACTCGCGCATGCACACACACACACACACCGTTACCATCACCACCACTCACCCCATCCAAGAACACAATACACTCTCTCTCTCTCTCTCTCTCTCTCTCTCGCTCTCTCTCTCTCTCTCTCTCTCTCTCTCTCTCTCTCTCTCTCTCTCTCTCTCTCTCTCTCGCTCTCTCTCTCTCTCTCTCTCTCTGCTCTCTCTCTTACGGCTCTCTGTCTCTCTCTCGCTCTCTCTCTTCTCTCTCTCTCGCTCTCTCTCTCTCTCAATTCTCTCAGATCTCTCTCTCTCATCTCTCTCTCTCTCTCTTCTCTCTCAGCAAGTCCTCTCGGCTCTCTCTCTCTCTCTCTCTCTCTCAGGAGAATCTCTCTCTAAGGCTCTCTCTCTCCATACATTTTGTCAGGAATTTCATTTTGTAAAGTTGGCAGCTATGCCGTATTTTACGGAGTACTGTGGAACCTCCCTTAGAAGACCTCCTTCTTCATCGATCGCTCAGACAGTTTCCTGTCAATTATGAGCGCAGATGCGTCATGCTGCCATCATGCGCCTAACTAAGAAACAGTTAGGCCCAGCAAGTCCGACTTCGGCTGGAGGAAATGTTTTCGAAAGTGTTTCGTGAAAAAAGCCAGGAGAATACTAACACCGCAAAGGCAGAAAGATAGTAGTAGATGACAGTAAAGCAAAGGGTCAAAAGGCAGAGTCAAAGAGAGTGATAGATTAGAGGAAGCTACAGGCACAGGACTTCCAGAAGGTGGAGGAACTATTTATACAAAAGACCCCCCGGTATCCCCACGGGGGGAGAAGACCTTCAAAAATCATCCAAAATGAGGTCTTAACTCGACTCAATCTAAGGTCTTAGTAAGAAGGGAGGGGTCTTTAAGCGAGGTTATTTAGATACTTACAAAGAAGGGCAATGTCTCAGAGAAGAAGGGTCTTATGTGGGAGGGAGTCTTATGTGGGAGGGAGTCTTATAAGGGAGGTTCCACTGTATTATGTTACACACATTACATTCACATGGGTGCAACTACACCAAAAATTGAAAGGCCGGTTTTTGAAGGTATTTTAGATTGCTTTTCCCACAATTTGTACAAATGCTTACTGTATTCTTCTGACTACAGACAAACCTCTATTTTAAGACTTCCAAAATGTCCGGAAAAATCGGTCGTAAATTGGAGGGGTCGTATGACGGAGGTTTTCACTGGCAGCCGTAGAAAGAAAAAGTTCAGCACAGTTCATACTCTCTTCTTCATGCACACATACAATGACATATTAAAACTGGATTTGGGTCTTTCCAACTCCATAGGATTATGCAATCGATGTATTACAGTTTCACTTCGCCGACTTCTTTTAATCACCTCCACTCTCGTCCAAAGTCAGTGGTTTTCTTTTTCAAAGTCAGTGGTTTTCGTGCTTTTCCTACGCTTTCCGCCATCTTTTCTACAACAAGGGAAGCGACTCCGCTTTCAGGCCCTTGACCGTGGTTGTTTCCCTTTGCTCGAAGTCTATGCAGACGACAGCAACGGTCGTAAAACCCAACAAAATGGCAGTCGTAAGTCGCGTTTTAGAGGAAGTCGTTTAAGAGAGGTCGTTTACATAGTAAAATGCATCTGTGCCAACAAATCCGGTCTCAAATGAGAGGTGGTCGCTTAACAGAGGGTCGTAAAATAGGGGTTTGTCTGTATAAGTTATACTAGAAGTTGAACCTTTGTATAAGGCGCGTCCCCCAAATTTTACCCACATTTCAGATTTTGTTACTATATTTTTTTTACTATTTGAATCTGGTGGGGGGAAAAGTATAATAATAAATAATAATAATTTAATTCATTTTAAAAAAGTGACGCCTGTCCCTCGCGAGGCTCCAGGCGCCATTACAAAGATAAAAACCAACAGGTTTAAGAAAGAAGAGAAAGGAGACATACAAGATTAAAACATAAAAAAGAACTTTGACATCGTAAGAACAAGATATCATTAGAAAACATTAAAATTAATACATGCGGGGAACATATACCCCCAGCCCCTCCACTCTCTCTCCACCCCCTTCCCTTCCCCCCCCCCCCCCCCCCTCACCCCGCGCTGTATCACCTTATACTAGTTATAGTCCCAAAAATACGTTATTTTAAAAAGTTTGAAAAATACAGTAGACCCACAAAGATCTTGTTTGACAAATTTAAAAAAAAAAAGGAACTTCCTTTCAATTCAATTCAATACAACTTTATTTATCCTTGTGTGGAAATTAAATTGTGCGATCACAGGCTCGATAAACAATACTAAAAACATTCAGATTACATCAATCGAAACACCACAGTTAAGACAATAAGATGCATATAACATCATCAAGGAATTAAATAAAAGAGGGAGAGAATTTGATTAGAATGATGTGAAAAACATGAAGAACGTACACTCATAAAAACTACTAATATTGACCTAAAATAGATGAACCAATTAAGATTAATATTAAGATTACAAGGCCATGCCAGGGCTGTCACCACGTTAAACTTCACCACAAATTAATAAACAATATAAATGAATGAATATAATATATACATAAGTATCACAAATTAAAAACAACAGCAGCAACAAAGCATAGCACCGAAGTCGGTTTATGCACACACCCACACACACACACACACACACAGCACGCGCGCGCGCGACACGTTAAGACAGCTGGCCTACATTCAAATTATACAGACGGATGGCAGAGGGAATGAAAGAGTTTTAGTGCCTTGATGTTCTTGCACGTGGGGCTCGCAGTCTGTCGCTTCTTTTTTGGTAAAATTTAAAAAAAACAGGAAATCCTTGTATGCCAGGAAAAGTTGCACCCGTGCGTTCAGTTTCCGACCCTCTTTCTCTCCAGATCCCTAGGTGTCAGCTTTCATCTGTTGGTCGGCGCTCTTTTGCTGTTTCGGGACCGACCTCGTGGAACAAACTTACTCTCCCTCCGTCAGCGACCGACCCTCTGTTTTCAAATAAAACCTCAAAACCCCACCTGCTCCCCCCCGTCATTGAAGCTCTCTCTCTCTTTATCTCCTCTCTCTTTCTCTCGCCTTTAGGTCTATTTCCAGACAAGGGCGGGTTTGTCATAATTTGTTTATTTTTCATCATTTTTTGTAGGCAACCCCAGGCCAGTATGGATGTGTGCCTCAGGTAGTGATGTCTTGAAGGGGTTAATATAATGAATTTACAGGCATGGTGATTTTCAGAGAATTCTCTGAATTCAGAGAAAAGTGAATGCAAAAAAAAGCAAATGTCAGAGGGGGTTTAACCCTTTCACCGCCAATGTCGCATTTATGCACCACAATGGTTTAACACCCATGTTACTAAAAGACATCAAACCAGGGTCTGTTATTTCAATATCTTATTTTCTTAATTTTGGGAGATAAGGATAGGCCTAATGTTATACATATCACAGATGAATTCCCAATATTGTAGATATTTTATTTTCTCTATCCTGTTAAGTTTAATGGTATTTTTTGGCTGAAATATGTCTGGCGGTGAAAGGGTTAAAGACACCCCACGTCACGTGTCACATTCCCTTATGCTTGGAAGATCTCTTAAGATTTCTTACAGGAAAACACGTGAAAACCATGATTTTGACACGTGACATGGTGGGTCTTTAAGCTTGACGAGATGCCCCTTTTCCCCTGATTTTAACAGTTTTATATTTGATCTTCAAGAGAAATTGCCCCCTGATCACCGTAATGTGCTTATTACCCCTTGACCCCATCAACTGTGACCAAGAGACAACATCTTATGAACCCCCCAAATTATTTTCCGAGAAAATTGCTTGTCCTCCATTGCCATGCATGCCTGATTTATTGTGCGCACTCACTTCCCATGCTAGAGCATCATCTGGATCTGGATCTGGATCTGGATAAGTACGTCGAAGGAAGTTAGGGTTAGTTGAAGTTAGTTGAAGGCTATGAACTTGATGGAAACTGGGAGAGCGTAAATGAGAGTTTGAACTTAGTGATTTAAAAAAAAACAACTGGTGGTATTGACAGTATATTACAATTGGCCATAGGCTTTTTCGTAGTATCCAGGCTGGACCAATCCGGCTAGCGAAGCGCTCACCGGGGCGAACCCCGACCGGCACAGCTCCTGCCTTTCATTTGCCACTACTTTGGCCTATGGCCCCTAATGTGTGTGTGTGCATCAGAGAGAGAGTTTATATATGTTGTTGTGCGATGTATATCAGCATGCATATAGATGTATGTTTTAATGAGTGTGTATATATGTGTGTCTAGGAGAGAGAGTGTGCGTGCGCGTGTGTTTACATCGGTGAGTCGGTGCATATGATGCGAGTATGTGTGTGATAATGCTCATGTATTTTTCCCCATTTTCTATCCTTTTTTCTTCTTCTCTAAGATACCCTGCAAATTGTAAAGCTCCCTGTGCTCGATTAAAAAGCGCTATGCAAATGCATGGGTGCTCCTGGGAAGTTAAAAAGACCCTGCAAGGCAGGGGTCACCCCAGCGGAGTGCAGGGACAGCGCCCCTCCTGGGGGTTCCGGGGGGAAATGCCCCCTGGAAGCTGAAGGGAAACAACAGTTTCCAATGTAATTGACAGGCTCTCGTACTTTCACTTCTGGTTCAACTTCATGACCTCTACTATAACCAGCAAAATGCATCTTCTCAAATTCTCATAATCCGGCGACACCGGCTCCAGGCAATAAAAAAACAACTGAGCTTCAGGACATCCTGAAAGCGGGAGCATCCATGCAAATGTATATTTATTATTATAATTCTATGTGTGTGTGTGTGTGTGTGCAGACTCCCGTGAATGCCAAGCCAGTGGACACTAAGAACAACAGCTTGCTGCAGCAGCTCCTCGCGGACTGTTGACAACAGGCTCACCCATAGCTTTACTCCTATCCATCCATCCATCCATCCCACATCCCTCCTTCACCTCCCACCTTACCCACCCAAGCCTGCCTTGTGCGTGCCTCACCCAAAACGACACGGACACCGTCTCCGTGGATCATCGACATTTTGGTACTCCTCCACCAACCAGCCGGAGAGGCTGGGAAAGGATTCGGGATTCACTTCACCACCTCTAGCGACAACTCGGGGATTAGAGTCCAATTCACCACCACCACCTCCACCACTGCTGAAGGAACGGGAAAAAACAGGGAGAAAACAAAAAAGAAGAAAACCCCACAGTTGGTACAGACAGTTTTTTCTGCTTCTGCACGCTGACAAGCTGACAGGAAGAATCGAGGGAGGGAGAGAGAGAAAACGAGGCATCGTTGCTGTAGACAGTGTTTCTGATTCTGACATGATGCACCCCCCTTCTGTCCAAGCTTCCCCCCCGCGTTGATCAGGGTGATGGTGTGTTGGAAGTTTTGCAAGACAACGTGCACGATGTACCGATCATTTCAGAGGTGGATGTTGAGAGGAAACCCAACTTCGGAGAATGATGTATGTGTTTGTAGGTCTGTTAAGAGGAAACCTAACCCAGTGTTTGTAGGTCTGTTAAAGAGGAAACCTAACCCAGTGTTTGTAGGTGTGTTAAAGAGGAAACCTAATCCCAGTGTTTGTATGTAGGTGTGTACGGGGAGGTTTAGGGGGAAAACCTACTCCCGTTGATTTATGCGGGTCGGTCGGTGTGTACGGGCGGATAGAGAAAGCGGTACCGATTGTCGGTCGGTGTGTACGGGCGGATAGAGAAAGCGGTACCGATTGCATGGACGATGGTGGTGGTGGTGGTTGCAGAAAGATTCTGTACTGGTGTTGGTGTTGACTTTGGCGTGGAGACAAGAAAGGTGAAAAATACGTGGCGGTGTGCCCCCCCCAAAAGATTTCCAGTAACTTAGTCTGTGTGTCCACCCCCCACCCCTTCTTTATCCCCCCCATCGAAGCCTGTTGCATCTGTCAGCTTGGTTCCAGACAGCTCAGATCCTGTTTATGGTGGGTTTTTATGTGTGGGGGGGGGGGGGTTACGAGTGCACAGCCGAAAACTGCGGGATATTAGAAATAGAGGACAGCAATTAAAGGCGGTTAGGGCACGGAAATTAATGTAAAGCTAAGACGCCTTTTTTGTGTGGTTTTGTTATTGTTGTTCATTGCGGAGAAACTCTTGGAACGGACAAGATGATGATTGAAAAGCGAGGTGCTGGTATTCGTGGGAAGCGAGCCATTCCTCTCTCGCTCCTTCGGTTGGTGTGTGACCTTGCCCTACAACGTGGCTTAATTTCGTCAAGTGGTGATGTCATTTTAAGGCAGCTGTCATTTGCATGATTTTTTTATTTTTTTTAAATAGTTTTTTTTTTTTCCCCCCCCTTTCCCCCCCCCCCCCCCTCTGTGCCTCTAACAAAATCGGTGAAGCAGCTGCCTTGATCTTAGCCCGGCGGGGAAGGTGACTGATTTGCCAGTGATGACTGTACTTCAAAACGGTGTCAACTAGGGGCTGTGTTTAGTGTGGGACCTCGGGTTCGTATTAGGCCGATGCATCGCCGTGTGTGTGGACACCAACGTATTGCCACTTGGAAAAAACAAAAACAAAAAAAAACCCAAAAACTCAAATTCCTTGTGGGAAGAAATACAAGGAATTTTTTTTATTTTTAAATATGCCTCGACTGACACTGGTGAAAAATCGAGGAATGGACAACATGCGTAGACAAGAACTCGGCCATTTCGTCTATGAATGTCGCTTTGGTTCTCGTCTTTTGTGTGTGTTTAAACGATTACTCCGTGTGGCTTTTCAAAACTGTGAGCGTTTCACATTAGAATGGAAAAGATGAAGATATGTCGGAGGGGGAAAGAAATAGCCTGTATAAAGGTGTAAAGACAATGATTGTGGGTACACACCCCTGAGATGTAAGCTGCAGCGAGTGTTATTGTATTGGTATGAGATTTTCCTTTTAGTCACACACGCTCTCATACCGAGTTCCAACCCACGGTAGGTTTCGAGTCCGGAGCCTTGGATGTTTGTGCAGAAGGCGGGTGGTTTTTTTTAATGGAGTTTGCATCGCCGCCTGTTACTGTGAATTAAGATGAAAATGTAACCTGATCATTTCGAGAGGTGCGCAGTAATGTATGACAAGTCTTTTTGAATGGGGGGAGGGGGGGGGGGGGGGGGAGCATTTTCTTTTCCTCCTTGAATAACTCTTCCCTTTCGTAGCAAGTGCCATTGTAAGCCGTTTACTGTACAAATCGTTTGGGTTTTTTCTCTTATAATTCTGTGTTAGTATTTTTGCTGTGCATCTCTCTCTCTCTCTATATATATATATATATCTCTCTCTCTGTGTCTCTCTCTCTCTCTCTGTGTCTCTCTCTCTCTCTCTCTCTCTCTCTCTCTCTCTCTCTCTCTCTCTCTCTCTCTCTCTCTCTCTCTCTCTCTCTCTCTCTCTCTCTCTCTCTCTCTCTCTCTCTCTCTCTGTGTCTCTCCCTCTCTCTCTCTCTCTCTCTCTCTCTGAAAGACGGCTACACAGAGAAAAACGAAAGTCTACTGCAGTCCCAATCCTTGGAAAGATGGACGGATGGACACATTAGACTGGTCAGCACTGTTAGTAAAGCCAGTCCAGCTGCAGATTTTGAAGAAGGGGTGGTGGATCACTGGATGGCCGGAGGAGAGAACAGAAGGGCCGGTCTATTACTAGTGTGTCATGATAGGATGATTGACTGACTGACTTAGTGCATGTCCACTTGACAGAGACTTCTTTCTGACTGACTTCACGTCGACTTGACTGACTTCTTTCTGACTTGACTTAGTGCATGTCCACTTGACTTACTTCTTTCTGACTGACTTCACGTCGACTTGACAGACTTCTGTCTGACTGACTTCACGTTGACTCGACGGACTTCCCACCGATTTCAGTCTCAATTGACTGACTTGACAGACTTCCCACTGACTTCATGTTGACTTGACAGACTTCCCACTGACTTCAGTCTCAATTGACTGACTTCACGTTGACTTGACAGACTTCTTACTGACTTCAGTCTCAATTGACTGACTTCACGTTGACTCGGCAGACTTCCCACTGACTTCAGTCTCAATTGACTGACTTCATGTTGACTCGGCAGACTTCCCACAGACTGACTTACCTTAAAATTCGAACTATAAGGCACACCTGTATGTTAGCCGCATCCCTTGAATTTACAGAGAGTTAGGTATTCATTCATATATAAGCCGCAGCAGTTTATAAGCCGCACACAAAATAGCTCACAAAATTTAAGGAAAAAAACACCCTATAGAAATAGAAATAATTGCAATTCATCAACTGATCAAGAGTATATGATAATTTGAAACATTTAAAACATGGGATTTGAAGGTATTAAGAGTTAAAACCAAGTTTGAGAGCTACAATGGAGATCCAAATAGGCTGGAAAATGTGTCTGGAAGCAGATTTAATGGTACTAATATAGTAATAAATGTAGAAGGGGAAAAGCCACAGACAAACCGCATCAGTATATAAGCCGCATGGGCCAAAGTTGAGGGGAAATGTAGCGGCTTATAGGCCGCATTTTACGGTGTATATGTCAACTTGACAGACCACTGACCTCACTCTTAATTAAGTCTATTAACTGACGTCACAATCGACTGGACAGATTTCCACCAACTTCTTGATCGACTTTCTTCCGACAGCGCTTGACCGCTCTCCTGAAAGACTGACTTGACCAGTGTTCCACCTGACTGCACTTTGTTGTTGTTGGTCCATGTGATGATCCTTGCCCACATAAGTGAACGGTGCTCCGTCATCTCTACCTGTAAAATTTTGTTGTATGTAGCAACCCCTCCCTCTCCCGCACAGCTTTCTGTTTTCTCCCCCCCCCCCCCCCCCAATATGGAGTACTCTTCATTTTTTTTTCTCCCTTTCCTTTCTTCTCCAATCATTTACGTTTTATGTCTATGAAATGATTAACCCTTTCGCCGCCAACGTCGCATTTTTGCACCACAATGGTTTAGCACCCATGTCACTAAAAGGCATCAAATCAGGGCCTGTTATCTGAAGACCTTATTATTTTTATTTTTGGGAGGTAGGGGTAGGCCTACTGTTATACACGTAACAGAGGAATTCCTAATATTGCTGACAGTTTTGTTTCCTCTATCCAGTAAAGTTTAATGGTATTTCTTGGGATGAAAAATGACTGGCGGTGAAAGGGTTAAGGAAAACGGGATGAACAAGGTCGGTCTGTGTTTTAAAAATGTTTCCTCTTTGCATGCTTCTAGGTCATTTCTATCTTCAGATATGTCAGGATCACATGAGGTGCAAGCTGAAACAGTGGACTTCATATGTGCAGATGTGTACGGAGTTTCTCCTCCCCTCTTTTCGAAGTTTGAGGAAATTCCATGGAGAAGCTACTCATTGAGAAACATGGAAAGCGTGGTGTCGCTGGAGGTTTTCTTACGCTGTGTAAATGATAGAAACTGTCGCTGGTGCAGACGTTGCCATTTTTCTTTTTTCTTTTTTTGTGTCACACGACGTGTAAATGATCGACTGCTTGCTGATGCAGCCATTATTTGTTCTTTGTTTTTCTGTATAATTTTGAAAGGGTTTACGGAGTAAGCAATTTTTTGAAATGTTGAAGAAAAAAAGGATGTACATATTGTGCTGATGCTATGTCGGGACAGACTCTTTGGGGAGGGGGGGGGTGGGGGAACATTGACATGTCGGTTGACCCTCAGCATCATTGACATGTCGGTTGGCATGTCAGTTGTGTTTAATAAGAGGTGGCGGTGACAGGGGTGACAGAAAACTCTCCCGTTACCTTGGCAACGGATGGGGAGAGATGTCTACGAAAAGACGAACTGTTTGGTCATTGTTCTGATCTCAGAAAGGTTCAAAGTATGATTTCTTTTCTTATTTTTCTCGTAATTTTTTGTTTCGTGGGGGTATGGTGAGATTGTGGGGTGGGTTGGTGGGTGCCTCTTGTACCATGTGATGATGACGATGATGACGATGATGATGATGATGACATTATCTTGTTGCTGTTGTGAGAAACTCAGGTGACTTTTGCTTTCATGTTCAAAACTGCACTCCCTTTTTTTTTGTTTTTTGGTTGGTCTTGCACTGTTTTGTGTTCTGGAAACTTTGCACAATGGAGGTTGGGGTGGGGAGGGGAAGGAGGAGGGGGGTCAGAGGGGGTGGTGGTGGTGAAGAGAGAAAGGGGTGGGCGGGTGTTGTGGAGCATGCTGTAAATAAGTCTGGTTTCCACACGAACAAGGAATATTTTTTGGGTGACAAAATGTAAAGTCTTGAACCCCCATCCTACCCCACCCCTGTTTGCTTCCCCCCCTCCCCTCCCCCGACTCGCTGACAAAAAATGTAACAATGTATTCTTGTGACATGGTCCCCCTAAAGACTTGGGACTTGTCACTTGGAACTTGTATGATTATTGAAAGACTGGTGCGTTGCTTTGTGTGCTTTTGGGCAATGCCATCAAAGCCTTCCCAACCTTTTCCCTGTCCCCCCTCGTAAGAAAGTTGTCTGTTTGGTTTTTTAATACACTAGTAGTAATTATCTTTATTCCCCGTTTGTTTGTGAATTTGTGTACTCAAAAATGTTTGTATAAGTATGTATGTTTTCTTAGGTTTTTAGTTGTGAACATGAGCTATTGGTGTTTGCTCTTTGATTTTTTGGAACAAAAGTGTTCTTATTCTTTTCATAAAATGTGCACTTTCTTGACAAGTTTCCAGTTTTAAAATCATGAAACTTCAGCTCAGGCCTGTGAAATGGAAGAAAACATAAAAATCAGTATTGTCACGTTGTTTACGAAGAATGGTCAAGTTGTACATAGTGTATTTTTTAGTCCACATTTTTAGTGTTCGTTCGTTGTAGAAAAATATACTTTTAGAGATCATTCTAAGAGTTTAGATCACATTGTGCTATTTTTCTTGAGAGCAGCTTGGTTTTCGCATAAATTTGTCAACAAGTAATTGTTTGTGGATGAAAGAGAAAATCCATTTTTTCATTATTGGCCTTTATTTTATGCATGTAAAAGGATCACTTTGTTTTACAACCAAATTTTTAAAATAACGCATGATAATTTTTTTTGGGATTGATTAATGTTTTAATCAATGTAGATGAGACAGAATTTTGTACTTGTCATGAAAATTATTTTTGTTTTTAGAATGAAAGTCACTAGTTCTAAAATGGTCTTTAACCCTTTCACTGCCAAAGTCGCATCTTAGCACCTCAGTGATTTAACACCTATGTCACTAAAAGGCATCAAATTGGGGTCTGTTATCCAAAGACACTATTGTCTTAGTTTGGGGAAGTAAGGATAGACCTTATTTTATATATGTCACAGAAGAATCCCCAATATTGCAGATGGATTTTGTTCTTTACCCAGGTAAATTTAATGGAAATTTTTGGCTGAAATATGGCTGGCGGTGAAACTGAAAGGGTTAAATGGGTTGGGTTTTTTTCTAATTCGGATTGTAGAAATTGTAAGTACTGTAATTGGTCGAATCAGAAACTTCAAAAGAAAGCATAGTTTATTGAAAATGTAGTTTTGAACAAATTTTGTATCTACTCTACTGTTTTGTTTCTCCTACGTTTCCATCGGTCATGATGATCTGTCTTTCTTTTTCATTTGCTCAGAAACAAACTTATCACACAACAGCAGGACCAAGATGCATCTGTATAGTATAATCACAGTAGAAAGAAACCAAATTGGAAGGGGAAATAATTGGTAGTACCATATTTTTCGGACTATAAGGCCTTTTTTTGTTTGTGGCTCAAGCCACAAACCTATAACTCACTTTGTCGATCGGTCGGTCGGTCGTTCCAAAATTGTCGCACATTTTAACAAAATTGTCGCACTTCAAATCGAGGCTACACTTCAAAATTAATTGAGGCCGCTCTTTAAAATGATGTATTTTAAAAGCGTACAAAATAATAAACATACGTAATACAGACACTACAACAGACACGACGAGTATGCGGTGCTTCTTTTGATGAGTATAAGTAGGATACATAGTTTTAAATGTTTTCCAAAAGATATAAAAAGTTACGAAATGGTGCAGAGATAACATTCTGGTTTACAGATTAAAATTATTGAAAAGCCAGGGGAGGTAACTCATGATCGGAGTGGTAAAAATAGACCGCGTGCCACAAACTATTGCGATTTTCGCGCTTGTTTTTAACCCAGACTGAGACCCCTGCACTATATAATAAGACTAACAATATAGAAAATAAAATACAATAACATAATTTAAATTTTGTGTCAAATTGGGGGGGGGGGGGGGGGGGGGGCTTATAATAACATGGATGTGTTCCTTCCCTCAGGATGGCCTGAATTGCAGGATTTTTAAATTGCCTTAGAGCCAGGAGTCGCTGGATTACGAAAATTTGAGGAACACCAATTTTCTTACACACACACTTGTGCTTGTTAAAAGGGCCTCTATTATAAGCATTTGCTATATTCAAAGCAATGTAGCACTTGTACTAGTCTAGAGGGGTGAAAAAAGAGCAGTAAATGTGTGTGCTGCCCCTGCACTGTGCCGGGGCCGCCCCCTTGCAGGATTTTTTTAATTTCCCAGGAGCTCCCATGTTATAAAAAAATACGGCAATAAAACAGTAGTTTCTAACTATATGGAACAAGCTAATATAAGGCAACCAACAACAAAAAATCACATTAACGCACACATAAACCGACAGATTAGAAAGCTGACCTGTTTACTCTACTCTTTTCGAGTAGTATTCTACTCAATTTGGACCTCCACTACTATTCAAAATTGAAAATAATGCTCTAATTACTCATTTTCAGTGAACATTGTTTGATGGTTTAATGAATAAAACTACACATTTTGCACCCAAACTACTCATTTCATCTATCCAGACTACTCAAGACTTATGTAGGTGGTAAACAGGTCTGAGAAAGGCATTATGAATCGCTTTTAAGGAATTGAATGTATAACATTTTCACTTCATCTGTGACAATGTCTTTTATATAAGTGACTCTTTGTAGTAGCTTTTTTGGCTTGAATTTTTGATCATGGAATCAAGTTGTATTTTTCCTCAACTTTTTGTGACATATTTTTGCATCCATTTGGCGAGTGATCCAAACTAGTTATAGAATTTTTGTTTTCCCATTCAAATTTTATAAGGTTATGAGTACTTACCAATAACTAACTGCTTGCAGGCTGGAATAAATTTTGTAACCCCCCTCCCCCATCAACTTTTTAACCCAAATTTTATCAAGAATTTGTTGTCCTGCCTTTTGTGGTTTTGTTTCGTGTGAAAAGTTTATATTGTAGGCGGATTTTGGTTCTTGAAATTTTGCTTTGAAAACATCAGTTCTGCACCAGCTATCTTCAATCTTTGTTAATTGATAACGTTCGATGCTGAAAACAAAGAAATACATTTTTACTAAGAAAATGTGAAGTTATATGCCTCTGCCTATTCTCAGTGCAGGCCTGAGCCTGCCTTCGGGCAGCTCATAGAAATTGGGTACTTGTAAACAAGCGTATGTAGCTAAGCTGAATGATGTCCTATCAAGACCAGATTTTGCTAACTTGCTGAAAGAAGGCTGCTAAGTTTCTCTGTGGTCTTTTTAAGTTGACATGCCGCCTTGAAAAGGGGGAATAATTCATTGTTTGCACGCATTTTGTTTACAAACCTATCTGTTCTTATTAATATTTTGTGATCTTCGTTCGTTTTCATTCAGCATTTTCATTTTCACATTCATACTCGCTACTTGTCGTCGCTTTCTGAGTCAGAAAAAGCATATTCCCCAACCCTGTGGTGTAGAGTGGCACAGTGGTATCGCGTTCGCTTCGTGTCAAGTAAACCTGAGTTCAAACCTGGGTACAGGGGATTTTTTCCTCTCATTCTGCACTAGGCCTTAACGGTCTGAACGTGGAGTCTTTCGGATGAGACGATAAACCGAGGTCCCGTGTGCCCATGCACTTAGCATACGCTAAACCCAGTGGCAACGAAAAAGTTGTTATTTGGTCAAAATTTACCCCCCCCCCCCCTCCCCCTCCCTCATCAATGACAAAAATCGCATGCCCAAATAAAATTGGGTGGCGCGCCTCTGGCTGCGACGCGCTCTCCAGGTGGGAGCAACCCGAATTTCACAGAGCCGCCTCTGTGACTATGAAGTACCTAATACCTAATACCTATCATCAGGTTTGTCAAGATCGAGAAGTTGTAGAAAATCTCCTCTCTTGTTAGACCACAATAATTTGCCATTTTTCATTCGAATCTGCCGTCAAATCGCCGATCAACGACAAAGAAATCGCAGTAAACGGAAGTGATTTAGCAAGGGAAACAACTCACAGGATGCAATCTGTGTTGGAAAGTTATACACGAGTTTTGTACCTTATACGAGTATTGTCGCTCACAGCCCGGCTATGAACGATGCTGTATAGTTGCGGCCCGTCGCTAATGTGTTAAGTGTGCAAGATTGCCTTATGCATTTTAACTGCTGATTTTTTTTTTTAACCACTAAAATAATTTGGTAGAGTAGCGTCAGAACTAATTCTCTACAATTAGATCATAATGGGTATTTAGAAATTTGAGGCAAACCGGTTTTGTAAATTAAAAAAAAAAAGATCAAGCAATACAGTGTTTGTTTATTCTTGTAGTGTTTGGTATTTTAGACTTTTAGTTAATTTTTATTTTGTTATTTCGTATCTTACTTGTTTGTTACGACTGTAATTGTATTTTAAGTGGACATTACCATTCAAGCACCTTATTTTTCCTGCTTTTAACCCCTTGAATGCCACCAACATATTACGTACTGACCTGATGATATTACTGATGACGTCATCAGATGAAGAGGAATAACTCTGATGTGCTGGCTTTTGCTCTAACACAGTCAAGATAGTTATATCCCCAGACCATTTTGCCAGATTGGCTCTATCAGTTCTTTTTCGTGGCATGATTTGCCCAATGATTTTTTCTTTAATTTTCTCTGTTAAGCTGTTTCTTCTCATTAATTTAGCATTAACTTGCAGTTGAATGTACACATTTCAGACCTGGTCTGTCATCACTTATTTTTTTAATATAGGGGAAGATTTTTTTAAACTCAATTTTCTTCTTCGATCGCTCAGACAGTTTCCTGTCAATTATGATGTATTTATCCTTTTTTACTGTTTTTTTTAACCTGGATCCGATAAATGAGAGTATCGTAGCTCCACGTTTCCAGCACTGTGTGGACTTGTGCTATAGGGTATAATGATGGAAGTGTCATGTTATGAATTGTACTACATTTTTTGTTTTCAGGTTTTGTACGTTGTTAAGATTCATGGATTTGTGTTTTGCTATACGTGGTGGATTTTTATGCATTGACAGTCCTGAGATAACCATAGCTGTTGACGGGACTATAACAGACTAACTAACTAACTATGAGCGCAGATGCGTCATGCTGCCATTATGTGCCTAACTAAGAAATAATTAGGCCCAGCATGTCCGACTTCGGCTGGAGGAAATCTTTTTGAAAGTGTTTCTAGAAAAAAAGGCAGGAGAATGAACCGGAAAGGCAGAAAAGTAGTAGATGACAGCAAGGAAAGAGAAAAGGCAGAGTCAAAGAGAGTGACAGATTAGAGAAAGTTACAAGCACATAGCTTCCAGAAGGTGGGGGAACTATTTATACAAAAGACCCCCCTGTATCCCCACGGGGGGGTGGGGGGGGGGGTCCATTTAAATGCTTACATCGAGACAACACTTAGACACCCTGATCATAGTCTTTTTGGTTTTTACCATGGTTTTGTCTTAACAACAACTCTTGTCAGTATTATCTTAACATGGTTTGTAATCCCCAAGCGAAAGTAACCTTCCATTATTTTTAGAAGTAAGCAGCCCAGTTCTTATAAACTTGTGGTCTTGCTGTTACCCACAGTATGTAGAATAGTAACAGACTTCGATATAAACTGAACAAAATGTGTCCCCCCCCCCCCCCCCCCCCACATGAATGTGGCTTTAGTTTTGCCGTTAACTGCAAAAAATGTTTATCCATGTAGCTTCAGTTTTGCCGCTTAATGTTGTCTTTATTCGTTGGGCGTTAATGGAAACAAGAAATGTCTGTTCCTTAAAGCCGCCTCGAACTATCCAACCTTTTAGTTGGAGGAAAATACTGTTGTGGGCTTCATTCAATTAGCTGTG
The DNA here is from genome assembly GCA_017654935.2 of Phymorhynchus buccinoides. NCBI lineage: Eukaryota > Metazoa > Mollusca > Gastropoda > Neogastropoda > Raphitomidae > Phymorhynchus > Phymorhynchus buccinoides. Next base: position 16,768 of record JAGGCT020002048.1, read on the forward strand.
GGCATGTGCCAGCTTCACACTATCAGCAAGCATTGGGGCTGTATTCCCACAACTGCCTGAGTGAGTTGGAAGTAAATGGTGCAGTCGCCAATTCCTTCCGACAATCACGGTTGGAAGGGTTCCATCCAAGCGAAATTGTGCATTTGCGATTTCTACTCGCTCTGTGAAAAGAAAGGAAAACTGGGAGGATCACAATCATTTTCAACCGACTTGTTGGTTGGATAGTGCGAGGCGGCTTTTATTCAGAGGCTGCCTACCGTCACCCCCCCCTAAGGGGTATTTGTCCCTGGAAACAGTAAAAAATGACACCCTGTCCCTGGAATCCACTTTTCTGTTTAGCGTCCTTGGAAACTGAGTAGAATCAAAAGTTTGTAGAGCAGTCACTTGTCTTGTTAAACACGGGAACACCCACAACAACAGACACTGTTGAACATTTCCTAACAGACATGTTGCTCATGAATAGATTACTTAACACAAAAGGATCTTGAATATCGAAGCACATTGGCACCGAAAAGCATTAGGAAGACGTTTAAAAAAAAAAAATCCAGTCGCAGAAATGATGTCCCGGAACAATCAAAAGTTAATGTTCGTCTTGACCCTGACACACGACATCGCTATGTTTGTCCCTGGAAATAAGTCTGTCCCTGGTTTTCAAGCAGTTTGTCCCTGGAAACTGAAAAGGGGGGGGGAGGCAGCCCTGACCATAGGTCTGAATGTTGGTGGTACTCTTGCGGGGTTTTATTATGAAGATGAACCAGCAACTTGGGTGAACTGTGTTTGTTTGTTTGTGACTGACATCTTCTAGCCAACCTTACGATCCATCTCAGGTGACTTGATTGTTCTGTATTGATCAAACAACAGTGCCTCCTCCAAAGTACCAACCACAGCAATTCACACTAAGTGCTTTTTTTTTCTTTCCCCGGGGGTTGTTAGGCTTCTTTAACCCTTTCACCACCGCCAGCCACATTTCAGCCACACATTTCCATTAAATTTACCTGGGTGGAGAACAAAATCTGTCTGCAGTATTGGGGATTCTCCTGTGACATACGTAAAATAACTTCCCAAAACTGAGACAATAGGGTCTTTGGATAATAGACCCCGATTTGATGCCTTTTAGTGACATAGGTTATATCACCGGTGCTAAAATGCGACTTTGGCGGTGAAAGGGTTAACACGCGACAACATCGAAACGAGACAGACATGCAGGCAGACAGACCAATTCTAAACTTTGTCAGACCAACGAGTTCCTGAAGATTGCGGGAGGGGATGCTTTCAAATTTTGGTTTTGAGTTTGTTGCTTTGTCGTTATCCATTGAATGATTGATTGATTGAAAGGTAAGAAGACTCTACACAGCATACTCCAAACTCAGCAATCGTAAACACACACACACACACACACACACACACACACATGCGCACGCACACGCACACACACAAAACTGTGTACATTACAGCGATCAAACATCATGCAGGCGGTTAAAACTAAAACACCGAATTCATTGCACCGATGTGTTATTTATCTCGGAAGCAATATCAAGTTCATATTGTTGATATCATTTGAGGCCTTCACTGGTTGGTGTAAAAGTTTCACATGGTTGTGGTGTAGGCCCTTGAGCAGTGATTTCCCCGTGAGGATAAACAGTGAAGGTCCCAGGGACCCTCTGTGCAAAATTTTAAGGGCCCTTTTTCAAAGCAACCTTTATTTTTGGTCTGTGTGAGAGAAAAAAACCCGTGTCCCTGGGATGCACTGTACAGAAAATAAAGACCCACTGGCCAGGTGTGACCCACATACAAATGCCCCCATAGGCAAGCGAGGCTGCTCTTCAAAGTGATGTCTCGTTTTGATGCATGGGTGTTACTCTTTCAGTTTTACACGGATTTCAGTATTTTTAATTTTGCCCGAAACTGAACTCTTTTTTTTTTAATTCATCCACACAAAAAAGAGAACATTTGACCTCAAGTGATTTGGTGCGTTTTGAACTTGGTTGTTCTATCCTGGAAGTTTACAAAGGCAATTTAATAATTTTACAAGGCTTATCAGACTCAAACTGTCTCTGGCGATCATTTTAACTGTCTGTCTGTCTCGTTGTTTCTCTCTCTTAACTTGCCCCCCCCCCCCCCCTGAATCGTCGGACAGGGCTCTGCCCCTATTCCCTGGATCCCTGTCTTTCACTTCTTTTCATTTGGGGGAGTTGCACCCAGGTTGATGTATGGGGGGAATTTGTATGGGAGTCACACCTGGCCAAAATAAGATTTCTTACCAGCGAGAGAGGAAAACCGTGATTTTTGACACGTGACGTGACGGGTCTTTAAAGAGCCCTTTCCCGATTCTAGTGCTTCAGGGAATTGGAAGCACAAACGTGCGTTATGGGAAACGCATCATTGAGAGGGGTGTCTAAACTGCAACTTTGACAAAACTTCCTGTTTTAAAACACATCTCTCGCCTTTACAACTACACTACAGCAAAGCAGTGGCGTTTTGGAGAACACTACTGCTGTGAACTGCGGTGATTCACTTTGTATTATCATCTGTAGTTCATCATCGTGCTTTGTTGGCTTCAGTATAGCCTTTTTGTTTTCATTTCACCTCAAACTATCCCGTCTATTTTTTATTATTTTTTTAAGACAAAGAAAGGCTAACGGTATGTGAAAGTGTAACCCTTATTTTTTTAACATTAAATCAGCGAGTCATTAGGCATAACGATTTTCAGTCAATTTCAATGGGACATTTGTCCTGACAAGGGTGAACAAAGTAAGACATTTTCAGTCAATTTCAACAGGACATTTGTCCTGACAAGGGGGAAACACAGGGCGGTATTTTTGGTCAGTTTCAATAGGACATTTTCAGTCAGTTTCAACGGGACATTTTCAGTCAGTTTCAACATAATATTTGTCCTGACAAGGGGGAATACAATTATATATTTTCAGTCTATTTCAATAAGGACATGTGTCCTGACAAGGGGTGAATACAGTAGGATATTTTAATCAATTTCAATAGGACATTTTCAGTCAGTTTCAACAGGATATTTGTCCTGACAAGGGGGAACACAATTATATATTTTCAGTCTATTTCAATAGGACATGTGTCCTGACAAGGGGTGAATACAGTAGGATATTTTAATCAATTTTGAATAGGACATTTTCAGTCAGTTTCAATAGGACATTTTCAGTCAGTTTCAACAGGACATTTTCAGTCAGTTTCAACAGGATATTTGCTCTGACAAAGGGGAACACAATAGGACATTTTCAGTCAATTTCAACAGGACATTTGTCCATGACAAGGGTGAGCACGATAGGACATTTTGAGTTTTAATTGGACTTTGCCCTATGAAGCTGGGGTTTGCGACATCGCTCAGTGTCAGCATGGATCACTCCTGTCCTGGTTTTTTTTTTTTTTTTTTTTTTTTTTTTCCTTCATTTTCTTTTCTTTTCTTTGTTGAAAATACCTTGTACAGTGTTCCGTTGACTTCTCCTTCTCCGGTGGCATTTACTAATTATAAATAAATAAATATGACACATCCAGTGCTCACGTTTCTTTTTCTGTTTGAACTTTCTTCTTCTCTGCCATTTTAACTTACACCATTTTGTCGTCGTTTTTTTTTTTTTTTTAGGGGGGGGGGGGGGGGGGGGGGAGTATTTTTTTTGTCTGTGTAATAAAATGTGTGTACAAATTTGTTCATGAGAATATATATCTGTTCAGTTGGGTCAGCTTTTTTTTTCTTTTTGTGAAGTCAAGGTTTTTTTTGTTTTTCTTTGCTCCTTTCATGATTTTTCAAGAAAAGAATCATGATGGGAAAATCAGTTGTTGTTTTTTTGTTGTAATAAAGGTATATGTTTACCATTATATATATATATATCGATATCTATATATACATGACTTGATGATTATGATGATGTTGATGATGTTGATGATGATGATGATTATGATGCAGTACCTGTAAAAATACTGTATGTATAAATGATGTACATATATGTATAATTGGATAAGTCGAAGGAGGAAAAGAAAAACACCTGTGCTAGGTCTTTTCTACAACTACTACAACTACGACTACTACTACAACTACTACAACTACTACTACTACTACTACTATGACTACTACTACTACTACTACAGTACTAGACATTGCTGCTATGGTCTATGTTCCGACTTGTGTAGACTGACATTAACGATGATGGTGATGATGATGATGTTGTCGATGGGATTGTTACCATTGTGTCATGTGACCATTGCCTTCTCAATCAGTCAGTCGATTTTGAAATGTTTGTACCTGTCAACTTTCTGTCTATTTTTTATTTCTGTCCGTACCTTCAACCACAGGCTTTGGACGAGTGGATCACCCAAACCTCACTCGCCCCCAACTCTCCCACCCTTTCCATTAATAAAAAATAGATTTTTTTTTGATTTTTTTTTAAAGCTCCCATGCTCCCAACCACCCCCCCCTCTCTCTCTCTCTCTCTCTCTCTCTCTCTCTCTCTCTCTCTCTCTCTCTCTCTCTCTCTCTCTCTCTCTGTGTCTCTCTCTCTCTCTCTACAGAATTTTAAATAAGCTTTTGCTGTACTGGTAAAGGACTAGTTGTTGAAAGATCAACAGACGCTGTTTACTCCACTCTTTTCGAGTAGTATTCTACTCAATTTGGACCTCTACTACACATGTTGCACCCCAAACTACTCATTTTAGCTATCCGAAAAGAGTGAGATTATCGTCCAATTGATCGCAGGTCCTTATGGACGTTCTCCTTGAAGACTGGGCTGTCTTCTCGCAAAAGATGTCTGGTTTTTTGGCGGATTCAGTGCAGCGTACTACTTTCGTCAGGCCCGTGAGCTAAGAGACTGTATCGCGTTTTGTCATAGATTTAGCTATCCAGACCACTCAAGACTTGTGTAGGGGGGGGGTAGACAGGTCTGGGTTGTCAAGACCTGTAAAACGGCATTGCCTAGTATGCTTATCATCCCAACTCGCTCGATCTTCCCATTTGTTTTGCATTTTCTATTCTATTATTATAAAACTCAAGAAATACAAATTAGTTTTTAGAAGAAGAAAAAAAAGCGGTGACAGCAGAGGAACACCCGGAGTGTGGCCCGGCCCCCTTAGAGTGTAAGGAGTTCAGGGCACAAACGCTTGATTGAGGGGGGTTTCTTCTTCTCTGAAGTCCCTCCGCTGTCCGGCTCTCCACAGAGTTTCTTTTTGGCAAATTAGTGTTAACCGACCAAGCAAGTCCCATAAATTTATTTATCTGGTTGTTTTAAACCTCCATTTCGCACGCCCTCCCTCCCCTTATCATTGACTTAAATTCCGTCGGTCATAGTTCAATGTTGGAACAGCCCGTAGCTTATAATTATTTGCCCCTCCCCTTTCCCCGATTTCATTCTCCCCCTCCCCTCCCTTGGTCTCCCTCTCCCCTCCCTCTCTCTTTTCCTTTCTCCAAAGCCTGTTGTGTTTCGAGTGCACTGAACGAGAGAGAGGAGTGTGTGTTACTGTGTGGGTAAACTGTTAGCAGGTGCATGCGTGCATTAGGAGTGTTCTAGGTTCAGTTCTGGTCCTCGTTACTCCAAGATGAATAATTGTTTGTTTTGCCAGAAGGTACTACAATAATTAGTGGTGCTCCCCCCGTGGGGATACGGGGGGGGGGGGGGGGGGGGGGGGGGGTGTCTTTTGTACAAATAGTTCCCCCACCTTCTGGAAGTTCTGTGCTTGTAACTTCCTCTTAATTCTGCCGCTTCCCTTTGCTTGTCATCTGCTATCTTTTCTATCTCACCGGTCCATATTCTCCTGCCTTTTTTCTTCTATAAATTCTTACAAACATTTCTTCAGCCGAAGTCGGACACGCTGGGCCTGACTACTTCTTAGTTAGGCGCATAACGGCAGCGTGACGCATCTACGCTCGTATGACAGGAAACTGTCTGAGCGAACGAAGAAGAAGAATCAGTGGTGTTGATTCCTTTTGTGAGATGGTGCCTTCTGACAGATACATACCCCTCAAATTAATTATGTAGAATGGTTTCAGAAATTGAATCGCCACTGTCTTTTCTTCTTCTGGTTGAGAACAAAAATATCTTACTAATCCGTATTGCCCGCCGTGAGAGATAAAAGGTTGCAGATATTTACCGTATTTTACCGACTACAAGGTGCACCCCCCAAAATTTTACACAAAATCCAGATGTTTTTTGGGGAAAAATCCACTTCAAAACAATAATACACTGTACTTAGTTCGGAGTGTCGGAATAACAGTATACGTTGTGCAGAAAAACACACAAGCTCCACTTCTCAGTCAACTATTTTCACAATACTGTATGGGTTTTTCACATTTAAAAGTCATACCAATGTCCCAGCAACATAATGATAGCAATACCACATGATCTTTTAGCACGTATGAGTTTGTTGGGTTTTTTAAATTTAATAAATGAAACTAGACGCTCCTTGATGTGATGTGTGATGCATCGTGTGTGAGAGAGAAGCGGAAATAAATGTGTAAATGAGGTGTCTTGTTTTGCAAAAATGATTACATGTACATGTCTGTCATTGGAAGGCAATACAAATTATTGTACAAACTTCACAGTCGTCTGCTTTGTTTTGATTCTTTCTGTGTGGGTGTGTATGCATGAGTGTGTGCGCGTGTGTGTGCGTGCGTGTGTGTGTGTGCGCGTGTGTGCGCGCGCGTGTCTGTGTGTGTGTGTGCGTGTCAAGTCAAAGTCAAAGTCAACAAGTGCATCGCCGAGCTACTCGGAAATCGGAATGTGTCGGCTGTACACATACATAAAGACGCATCAAAACAGCACGTAACTACATATGAACGCATCAGAACAGCACGTAAGTGAATAGTTTTTTTTATATATAGCCTTGGGGTTCGGACCCGTGATTTGAGCGCGCGCGATCATGCGCACACGAGCGCACAGAAAAATTCATGACAACTGTTATAGACCATTCATCAAGAAATGTGAAAACAAAATGCATTGAAATACATGCAAAACTTAGCGAGATATTGGCGATTATGTGTTTGGGGGTTTGAATCCCGTAACTGGCGCGACCTTGATCTTAATGTAAAACTAAATACATCAGTGGATAGCTTGCATCTTGGCAAACTAGTATACCAAATTTGATGATGATAGACTGAATAGTTTTGGAGAAAAAAACGGACGGACGGACGGAGGCACGCCGGATGCAAGGAAACACATTTGCATGCATTAAAAATTGAAACAAAGCTAAGGAAAAATTAACAAATCATGCTTCGCCAAAACAAATTGAACATAATTAGGGTCGATACAAGCGACTATCAAAACATCAAGAACTGCCCTCTTTCCCACCATTTCTATCCTCGCATTCATTTATTCACCCCCACCCTACCCCCAAACCCCCACCCTCTCCAAGTTACCCCAAGCTTTCATATATTTTGAGTTCCTTCCCTTCCCGTTCCCAACATTTCATGCGCCTCCCTCCTCTCTCTCTCTCTCTCTCTCTCTCTCTCTCTCTCTCTCTCTCTCTCTCTCTCTCTCTCTCTCTCTCTCACACACACACACACACACGTACACACATACACACACAGACATAGACATACGGACAGACAGACACACGTACGCACGCACGCACGTACGCACGCACGCTCACACACACACACACACACACACACACACACACACACACACACACACACACACACACACTACTGTACAGGTTTTTAACATGACCAAATATACCCCTAGGCCTAAGCTAATGTATAATTCCTGGTTATTTGGTCTTAGCAGAGATCTTGTTCAGAAGTTTGACTGGCTTAGGGACAAAATTAGCTGAATTTCTAATTGTTCTACAACGAATAATGCGGAACCGTCTATCAGATGGCAATAGTTCATGGCAATGCGATAGAACGTGACTTTTATCATTAGCGATCTCCCTGGATTTTCGAACTACACGTTTTTCATACAACAAACACAAACTGTCTTGTTTTCTACCCACGATCTTGCTACCAGCATTCACGATGTTATTCAGAACACCCTTGGGTTTTACATTCAAGCCACCGTACCAACACATGAATGAAAATGTTATAATAGGTTCAAGAAAACTGTGTGTGTGTGTGTGTGCGTGTGCGTGTGTGTGCGTGTTTGTGTGTGCGTGTGTGTGTGTGTGTGGGTGCGCGCGCGCGCGCATGTGTGTGTGTGTGTGTGTGTGTGTGTGTGTGTCAAAGAGTTTCTGATCGTAACTTCCGCGTCATATTTCCGCGGACTAATTGTAAAAAAAAAGT
>JAGGCT020000204.1:0-25849 GCA_017654935.2 Phymorhynchus buccinoides
CCCCCCTCCTCCCCCCCCGCCCCCTCCCCCCCTCCTCCCTCCCCCTACCCCCCCCCCCCCCCCCCATTGTCTACGACAAGGTTATGCCCGGACATTGGGTAAGTAACCGTTCATCAAGCTGATTAATGCTACAGACGAGTAGACAGGGACCGAGGTGAACGATGGACGGATACAACTTTCAAGTTTCAATCACTTCCAAACACAACAGACAGCAGACAGACAAAGCAATGATCGGAGGCGGCAGAGTGGCTAAGACGTTCGCCTGCCATTTCAATGCTGGAGTAGTGACCCGGTTTCGGAATCTCGTTCGACCTGGCCCTTTCTTTCATAAGGGGAACACAATTCGAACCAGCGCGGTCTTTTCGATGCGGACTTAAAGCAAGTCGACCCCGTGCGCCTTTCGCACGCGGATAATTTACCCCCACGGCAGTTAAAAGTCGGTAAGAGTAGGGCGAAATCCCCTGCCTGGCATGATCAGATTTAATAGCAAGTTTGTCCTCTTTCCTCCAATCCGCTCCTCCTTTTTCCACCCCCACACCACCCCACCCCACCCACACAAAAAAAAGTACAAAACATGGTGGTGCTGAGTTCGTGGGGGGAAAATAGCTAGGCTCAGCAAGTCCGACTTGTTTAAATGATTTTTTATTTTGACATCAAAACATATACACCTAAAATAAAATGACATGAATGACGGCATCAACAACCTTTAACGGCTTATGTGTGCCTACTCAAAATAAGTCAAAGTATGGCGGCTGGCAATCACGACTGAAAATCACAACTTTGAAAAATAACCAAAGGTTAATTTTGAACATTAGAGCATAACAAAGTACCCAAATATAAATGTTTTCATCTTCTTTGATAACAGAAACATTTAACATAAGGGGAAAATACAACTTCGTGAAGGGCTAGAAAGAAAACGATAAAGAATACGAAATAGAATAAGAAATAATTGGGGAATATCAAAGTACACGAACAACGAATTTCTACTTACACATGTGAAAAACACTAGTTTTTTTAGTTTCCACATGCTTTGGACGGTTATGACTTCGGGTCTGGAAGAAACTTTTTACAGAGTTTCTTGAGAAAAGGCGGGAGAAGGGACCGGTCAAGCAGAAAGATAGTAGATGACAGTAAATCAAAAGGGAAAAATAAGCAGAATCAAAGAGAGTGACAGATTAGAGGAAGCTACACGCACAGAACTTCCAGAGTGGGGGGACTATTTTACAAAAGACCCCCCGTATCCCCACGGGGGACAGGGGCATTTACCCTCGGCCGCAATTGAGATTGCACCGGATAATTCGCCACGTACAACAACAACAACAACAACAACACAACATCGTATTTATACGGCGCTGATCTGGGATAGAAATCAAATCAAAGCGTCACACACGACGTTAGCATCCAAGCGCATTCAAACGAAAACGCACTACCAGCGGACACTCATCTCGACATAATGGTATATCAGCAGAAACAGACCTAAAGCAAGAGAGAGATAGAAGAGGGCCCACAAGAGAGTGGAGCCTCATGACGGGAAGTAACAGAGTGCGTCTTTGATGTTAATTTAAAGCGAGAGGGTCGTACGCTGATGGAGGGAGAGAGGAAGTTTGGTCCAAAGACGTCGGTCCTTAGACAGACTACCTCTTGCAGTTGACCGACCAGGGAATGCTCCCGCCACCTGGCCTGACGATGGAGTCAGCCGGGTACCTGTTTCTTTGAGCGTGTCGATCTCCCCAACCTTGAAGAACTGGACGCAGCCTTGAACTTGATCTGAAACGGCGAAGCAAACGAGAGAGAGAATAGAGATAGAGAGAGAGAGAGAGGATAGATGAGAGAGAGAGAAGAGAGAGAGGAGAGAGGGGGAGAGGAGAGAGAGAGATAGAGAGAGAGAGATAGAGAGATAGAACCAAATCATAAATGAAATCCATTCAGTATTTTATGATACACAGACAGAAGATGTACTGACACTTTACTTTGATCTGCAAACAGCGAAACCAAAAGAAGATAAAGAAAAATCAGCTACTGAAATCCCTTTCAGTAGTTTTTAAGAAATCGATACCCGACAGAAAGAATTGAACACACCACTGGAACTTTGATCCTAATCAGCATAAAAAAGAGAAAGAAAAGAAGCCATAAATCTATTCAGTATTTTGCTTTTTTAAGCTAATCGATACACAGACAGTACAGGCATACACAAAGACACGCAGACCCGAAACATTAGCCTGTCCGACGGTCTCATGTAATTGGGGAACAAATAAATCGACTAACGAGGCGACAATTAGCGTGCACATAATTATAATTACTACTAACTACTAATAATAATAGTACATTTATATAGCGCTTTAACCTCAGATGAGCCCAAGCGCTTATACAATCAATGATTCATCAACAGACACAAAAACAGCATTCAAGAATGACACAACCACAACAAACGCATATAACAAAGCACTCTCTCTCTCTACCCCACACACACCACACACACACACACCGCGCGCGCGCGCGCGAGCGCGCACGCACACGCACAACCACACGCACACGCAACACGCGCACACGCACACACGCACATTCCCTCGCACACGGTGATTACCTCACGCGCACGCACACATCACATGCAACAGCACGGCACTCACGACACACACACACCACACACACACACAGACACCACACACACACACACACACATGTCCATGCTCACACACACACAAACACCACACACACACACACCACACACACAAACCCACACACACACACCACACACACACACACACACACACACACACACACACCACACATTATTTGTTCTAAGATCATTTAAGGTTGATAGACCGTTAAATCAAAGACGAACGAACACACACAGACACACACACAACCAACACAATTATCGAACGCCCAACTCTTCATACCCCATTCGGTAAGCCACAGCAACCGAGCCGCATGGACTGACCACATACACCAACACCATACACAACCCCTCACTAACACAACGTATCGCACGCAGACACACACATAGACACAGCACACAGACACAGGACACACGCACATGCGTGGCACAATACACACACACAAAAACCAAAATAAACAACAATCACACATGTATGCACACATTCCTGCTCACACACACACACAACACACACACTACACACACACACAACACCCCACACACAACACACTGAGAAACACACACACCACTACACGGCACACACACACACACACACACACACACACCACACACACTCCACAACACGCAGGACACACACGCACCACAAACACAGCAAATCTCTTATTCAATCTCCCATCGCGTTGCACACAACAATTAGACAACTGATCAAATATTTAGGGCGCAAAGCAGGAGCAAGATTCGGTTTTAGAGAGGTTTTGAATGATGAGACTGAGTTGGAGTGTCGAGAGGAGAAAGGCAGAGAATTCCACAGAGATGGGTGCTTGACAAGTAAAAGACCGTTGGCCATCAGATTGCCCACACACATCGCCCAGACATCTATATCCAGCCACAAGGATTAAGAGAGAAAGATAACAAGAATATAGAAGATAACTTAGAATGTCCTTCTTCTCTTCCGTCGTTTCCGGCTATAATGCCTAGTGGTGAGGTACGTGCATGTGTTTCCGGATTTCGGTTTTTACTGTCTACCCGCGCATACAGACCACAAATTCCGATTTTTGGAGAATACGAATAGAATGAGAAAGATATATCCTAGACTCGAAACAGAAAACGATTTCACTGGAAAGGTCACGTTGGGTCAGTTTGAATTCGGACAACTCCAGAGGTCGCATGAAGACGGAAGAACTCAAAACGAGAGAGGAAGAGAGAGAGGAGGGGTGGGAGAGAAGGGGAGAGAGGAGGGGAGTAGAGGAGAGAGGGAGAGAGAGAGAGAGAGAGAGAGAGATATAGAGAGAGAGAATAGAGAGAGGGAGATACTTCAGAGCTTCAGACTTCAGACTTCAGACTTCAGAGCGGTAGAGAGAGAGAGAGAGAGAGAGAGAGTGGGGGGGGGGGGGAGGGAGGGGGAGAGAGAGAGAGAGAGAATGAGGCGGGGGGGATGGAGAGAGAGGAGAGAGAGAGACGAGAGAGAGAGAGAGGAGAGAGAGAGAGACTTCAGACTTCAGAGAAGGGAGATAGTAGAGCGAGAAGAGGGAGGGGAGAGAGAGTAGAGAGAGGAGAGAGAGAGAGAGAGAGAGCGAGAGAGAGAGAGAGAGAGACTTCGACTTCAGACTTCAGAGAGGGAGAGAGAGAGAGAGAGGAGAGATGAGAGAAAGAGAGAGAGAGGGGAGAGAGAGTAAGATGTGGGAGGGAGAGAGAGAGCGAGAGTAGAGAGAGAGAGAGAGGAGATGATAGAGATAGCACAGACAGACAGACAGACAGAGAGAGAGAGAGAGAGAGAGAGAGAGAGGGGGAGATAGAGGACAGAGAGATAACAGAGGGCGAGAGAGAGAGAGAGAGGAGAGAGAGAGAGAGAGAGAGACAGAAGGACAGAGTAGAGAGGAGAGAGAGATAAGAGAGGAGACAGAGGAGAGACAGAGAAGAGAGAGATTAGATAGAGATAGAGAGTCGAGGGAGACAGAGAGAGACAGAGAGAGAGAGAGAGAGTAGATAAGAGAGAGAGAAGACGAGAGACAGAGAGAGAGAGAGTAGCGAGGAGAGAGGACAAGAGAGACAGAGAGAGACAGATATATATTAGTATATGAGAGATAATAATAGACAGAGAGAGAATAGATAGATACAACTACAGAGATATTCGATATAAAAATAAAAAATATACAGTATAATTACATGACACTATACAGATATATATATATAATATGACATATATAGACATATATACTAAATATAATATACAATATCACTACATATACATATATATATATAATACAATATATATATAGAGCAGAGATATATCAGATTGGATATCATGATATATATACATTATTATACTATTATAGACATATATATATAATACATAGATATATAGATATTATAGATGTGAGATATTTATTTAGTAATTATTTGATATTCTACATAGATGATATATATATTATATTTATTATACTATATTATATAGTATATACATATATATAGTATATTAACGATATTATCTCACATATTAAATATTCATATATATCACGACTTATATATATACATATATTAATTATTTTTATATTATTTATCTTACTAATATACATATATTTATTTTATAAAAGACGATATATATATATTCAGGATACACAAAATAGCCAAATATCACTAACACATTCTTCATCTGCCTCTATGGGGCCATTTCCTTGTTCTTCTTCCAGGAGTCCTGCAAGTAATTCCGGTCGGCATCTTGGCTTTGGGTTTTCCTCTTGCGGGGAAATTATCTGCAATAGGCTCACCTTATCCCCCTTATTCCTACTACCATACCCTGTTTACAATCCCCTTATCCCGTTAAACCCCCCCTCTCACACCACGAGCGCTATAAATCAATTTATTCTTTCTTCTTCTCTCCCACTTTTCCTATTTGCGCATTTTTTTCGGTTAAACTTTTGAAAGGTGGACCCACCCCTGAACCGGATTAGGTTTTTTGCAGAAGGAACACTAAAACCAGTGGCACACGTGTCAGATCACCAGAAAGGAAAGACCCAAGGATCGGGAACACTGTCTTTGCTCTCATGGTTTCTTCCTAGATACCACCAAACCGTCAAAACAAAACGGCGATTCCTCCCTTGGCGGAGATGCCGGAAGAGAGTAGCCTTTTTTGATGGTGTGGTTGGAGGTCCAATTCAATATTTTCATATTCAACATTTAGTTCTCATGCCAGTGTGGTTGAAGAAATAGGGTTTTTTTTTTTTTTTTTTTTTTGTAGTGCACAGAATTAAAAAATTGTTTTTTCTGGAAGCTATTCCCTTTGTTGTGAGCGAAACCCTTTAGGGATAGGGAATAAACTAAAACTGCAATAACAAACACAGATACATAAAAAGGCTTGTAAAATTTCCTCGCGAAAAAGAGGTCGTGTTCATACCATTTGTCGGCCATTACAAAAGAGAGGCGGCACCAAAAAAACGCCGTTCCCCTCTTTTATTTCATGAACCAATTGAACTTTCACAGGCACCTTCGCGCCGCCAAGAATATCATCCGCCCGATTTGGACGTTATGATTTTAGGAAAAACAGTAGAGCAAGTGAGTGTTGCGATCGGATCTCTGTAAAATGGTGTTTTCCCATCATGGTGATGCGATGGGTTTTTTCTCTCTTCCTTGCAAAAAACAGAATTATAATATCATTCCCCTCCCGTCCTATCCCGTCAGGGAAGAGAAAAGGTTAGCCAACCCACACTCATAAAGGTTTTGTATTTTTGTATGCACGTAGTTAACAATCTTGCACCCCACAAAAATAAGTCAACTGACTATTTCCTTCCATTTTTCCCAATTTCCTCCACCCCAAGATGGCAACAACAGTGAGTTGTAAAATCATATTATGAGACGTTTGGGCCGATGCAGGGAGCGTGATCGGGCGGGGGCGTGAGGTCGGGGGGAGCGATGGATCGGGAAGCGTGAGGCGGTCCGTTATGAGACTGCGGCGGTCGGGCGGCGCGTGGCGGAGCGGTGAGGCGGCGAGCGAGCGGCATGATCGATGAGCGGCCTAGTACCAGTGTTGGCATGGGGAATATAGAAACTATGTTGTGAATATGGTTAACTGTACACAGACCTTAACATGAAAACATGTACTACTTAACAACTCATTGTGTGCTGATGGGGGGAAATAGAGATATTTTTTGAAAAATTATTGTGAAAATGAAAAATACTGTTAGAAGAGAGAGAGAGGAGAAGGAGGAGGGGAGAGGAGAGATAGAGGAGAGAGGAAGAAGATGGGTAGTGCAGAGACCAACAGGGAGGGAGAGGAGATAGAGAGAGGGGAGTAGAAGCGAGGGGAGAGATAGAGAGAATGAATGATGTGAAGTTAAGCGTAGAATAGGAGGGAATGCTAGGAAAAGAGAGGTAGAGAGAGAGAGGGGTGGGAAATGGGTAGAGAGAGGGGAGACATGATAGCAAGAGAGGGAGAGGGGAGTAGAGGTAGGAGAGAAAAATGAATGAAGATAAATTCATGGAAATGATGGAATGAGGGAGTATGTGATGATGAAGGATAGAGGGAAAGAGAGGAAGGCAGGAGAGTGTAGCTAGGATAGAGAAGATGGAGTAGGGTGGGAGGGAGAGGAGAGATTAGATGGGGGGGGGGGGCGGAGGGAAGGGGGAGTAGGGGGTAGAGGGAGAGAGGGATGTAAAGAGGAGTGGAGTGAGGGGCGGAGAGAAGAGAGAAGGAGGGGGGAGAGTGTGAGAAGCAGGGGGAGAAGAGGGAGGGAGGAGGGAGACGGAAAGGAGAGGAGAGAGAGAGGGTGGGAGGGTAGAGGTGGCAGAATAGCTGGATTGAGAGAGAGAGATAGAGATAGATTTCAGTAGTCACTCGCCAGAAAAGAGACAGGGTACTAGGGCGTAAATATAAACAGACGGGGCAAAATGGTGGGGGTGGTGCGGGGGGGGGGGGGGGGGTGGGGGGGGGGGGGGGGGGGGGGGGGGGGGCGGGGGGGGGGAGGGGGGTGTGTTGGGGGGGATGTGGCAAATGTCCATGGGGGGGGGGGGGGGGGGGGGGGGGGGGGGGGGGGGGGGGGGGGAGGATGAACTGGGAGGAGAGTGGCCGAGCGGAGTAACGTATATCGACTGTATCATAGAATTCCGCTGTCACTTCACAACTACAACGACACACACCACAAAGCCAACGCAAACCGAAAAGACACAACAAGACACACACAACACAGACACACACAAACACGAACACACACACACACACACTACGCTAGCGAACAGACACACAAGACGACACAACGAAACAACTGTAACACAACAACGAACACACTAAAACCTTCTTCCCAACCTTCAGAACAATTACGACTAACAAGCTTCCCACCTTCCCCTAAAAGCTCACCCTTAGCAAGAACACAATTGATTTCAAGTGGCAATCCCTCCTTTTCCACCACAGCATTTTCTCTTCAAACCACCAAGCTACCAACCCTTGACCCCAACCCGACGACGGCAAGCACCCGCACTGACGACCCCCCACTACCTCGTCTCTTTCTCGTGCCTACTTGCCCCACCCACACGTACTGGTTGTGGACAGAGAGTAGACTCCGGGCTGTGGAGGCCAAGCCTGGTAGGATGCAATAAAGCGAGAGAAAAACGAGAGCCATTGCCTTATTTTTTCTTTTCTTTTTCTTCTCTCCTGATCCGGTCCCTCCCTACTTTTTCGTTCGATCGTGAGTGTCATAAGAACCCTCCTGATAGAGGGCCCAATCTCCTCCAGCTTTTCCTTCCACGCTCGTCCTTTGTCTGTCTGGTCTTCTCCTGTCTCTCTCCGTCGCTCATCTCTCTGTCCTCCTTCTGGTCTGTTCTGTCTGTCTGTCTGTCTGTCTGCTGTCTGTCTGTCCTTGGTGTCCCTGGTCCCTGCCTCCGTCTGTGTCTGTCTGTTCTGTCTCTGGGTCTCCTCCCCTCCCTCTCTGTCCTCTTCTCCTTCTCCTCCTCCTTCTCTCTCTTCTCTCCTGTCGTCTCTCTCTCTCTCTCTCTCGTCTCCTCACTCTCTCCTCCTCTCCCGTCTCCCGCTAGATGTCCTCTCCACGCTCTCCGCCTCCTCCGTCATCGTCTCTCCTCCTCTCTCTCTCAGCCATCTCCTCGTCGTCCCACCTTCTCTGTCTCTCTAGTCGTCTATATCATTTCCATGGCTAAATACTAATTCTGTTTTTTCAGTTTTCGTTTTTTGTTTCTCTCTCTCTCTCTCTCAATCATCTCTCGTCTCCTCTCTGTCATCTCTCCCTCTCTCATCGTCTCTCCCCCCTTTCTGGTCTCTCGTCCTCCTCTCTCCCCCCCTCTTCCCCTCTCCTCCTCGCCCTCCCCCCTCACTCCTCCCTTCACCCCCGCCTCTCCGTTCCCCCGCCCTCCTCTCCCTCCTCCCCTTCCCTCCCCCTCAGGTATTGGTACCAGCAAAAATACTTACTTTTTTCAAAAAACACTGAAAAGTCATGGAGCCCCTACACATTTGGATTAAAAGAGGGTCGTACAAGGCAATGAAAAATATACTTGGACCCTACTGTTATGTAGCAAAAAAAAATTCCATGGAGTGGGGAATTTTGGGTCTTCAGAAAAAATGGGGGACATTTGTTTTTTGAGAAGATATTCTCTCCATGTATTGTATGTAAGATTGTCTTGCCAAATAAAGAATCCTTCATATGTATTGTTGCTTACAGATCCCCTAACAGTTCATGCCAAGAGAGTTTACACTGAAATAAGCTCATTGATTCTGTTCGTTACTGAATATCAATCACACCATGTTCTACTCATCTGTCTTCTTTAATTTCCCAGAGATTATATCGGGCAGACTCAAATGGAAAACGACAAAAAAGGAGTTAAAATAGTAATTTTTATAGAACTAGTCCTATTGGATAATCCGTGTTCAGGGACAGATTTTTGGGGGAGATATCAAATGTTATAAGATTTTATGGTTTGTATCCTCTAAAAGCATATAGGTATCATGTACTAAGAAACAGGTCATGAATTTATGTTTCTTTAAAAGTTGGGGAAGCCACTTTTGCTCCGATATCCTCGTACCACTTTGAACGTTTATACTGTTCAACTAAATGAGTAATTATAACACCATTATCTTGCGGGACGTCTGTGTTCTTTGTCTTACTGCACAAACCCACCTACACGCTAAACACACACGACACGTAGAGCAAAGTGTGGACAGACCACACAGTGACACCATACAGCGAGCGAGAGAGAGAGAGAGATAGAGAGAGAGAGAGGAGAGAGAGAGAGAGGGCGTGTGGACCTCTCATCACACTCGGTAAAAACAAATCTCCTCTCTCCTCTCATCTTCTACGTCTGCTCAGTACTAAGTCACAACACTACAGCATCATCTCTCTCGTTCGGTTCGACACTATCTCGCTACATCTGCCACACAGGACAACTCGTCCCTCAGCAACTACAGAATTAGCGCTCGTCTCAGATCTAAGCCTCCTAATGCTTGACTGCCTACATGCGGTCAATCTTCTCGTCTGCTCAAGTCTGCCCAACTGCGCGCTGAGGCATCCCTCGTGGCTCGCCTACCCTGTATCCAGAGCAGATCCTGTGTCTTTGTGTCTGGACATACTCGTACAACATGTTCTCTAAATGACTTGAAATCCGGTTTACAAGTTCGGTCAGGATCGCTAATTCTATGGTTAGCACTGATGTGGAAGGGTGGTGTCCAACTTGGACGTTCATCTCGTCTATGGATGGCTAAATGTACAGGGGCAGTAATTGTTCGTATAGCAACTAACTTCATTGGCAGGAGCATCTTGTCTTCATCTAGTCGTTGTGAAGCATGACGTATGATCAGGAAGAGGCGCGGGTTACCCCGCAATATTAGGCCGTTTTAAGAATAATTATATAATATATGACATGTATGTATAAAATATTCATACTACAATTCTGATCCATTTATATAGCGCTTTACTCCTTTGCAGGGAGCTCAAAGCGCTTTACATAGACAATAAAACACAAATAAGTCATTATAATACACATAAGACTCACTACAATCAAATCCAATATACATAAAATAATGGGTTTGTTGGTGCACGACAAGCCCTTTCATAACCAAACAAAAATTTGAAACTATATTACAAGTATTATTAAGAAAAGAAACAAAATCGCTTAGGGAAATCAAAGTTCACTGAGCTGAGTTTGCTCGCCAGACACACACACAACTCACTATAGAGAAGCACACAGTCAACACTACGCACGCGCCACGCACGCACGCTTATCTTTGTCATTGTCTGACTCGATGACACTTGTTGGTGTGAGTATTGCATGTGTAATATCATTAGTTTTCTAGTACTCATTTCGTTTCAGTTCGTGCGTTAAGTGCCTGTAGCGAAACTGGGAGTATGGAGATCATGTTGGCAACTAGGCATTCATGTAAAGATGTGGTTGCACCGCTCTGAAGGTAGTGTCACACACAACTCTGGTCTACGTTAAAGTCTAGCGCACACTAGCGGCGGAAAGTCACAAATGCCCTCTACCCTGCATCAATCTCTCGCTATGAAGCATCAAAGCCATATTCCAGTCAATTATTGCCATGAACTCATATCTACGACTCATTACACTGCGCTCTTCTAAATGGTAAAAACATGAGACTGAGGAATTTGCAAAGATTCTTTCATCGATCTGCACCTCTCTCTGCAGGTGGCGTCTAATCTTAACTGCGTATTCCCTACATGCGCTCATGTCGATTGCATCCTCGATCCCAGTCAATCACCTACATGTAATACACAGTACATAAATATTGCTATATACAGGACTCGCACTCATCTCTTCTTTACTCGCTGTTGTGAATGTGGAAATATCTCACTTCGTTATACATTGCACTCGTGGCGTGCATCTGTTTAGTATCCTTATATTCTACGCTGGTCTATGAATCTATCGTTCTGTATTTTTTTTCTCAATCTCATTATCTCGGCTCTCTTAGTTGCGAAAAAGCATGTAGATGCTTATGCTAGTGTGTGACATCTGGTGATTAAATACTGACATCCCTCTGACACACAGAAACCACACAGGGGGAGAATGTAGGTTTATCACACAAATACTCTCTCTACTCACTCACACACTCTCTCTCTCACCTCTCTTTGAGAGGCAGGCTAATCTCAACACTGCTCTCTCTCTCTCTTTCTAAGATCTCTTCTCGCTCTATCTCTCTCTCGCCATGGAACAACAGTGACGTATTTCATCATGGATTGTGTACTTTAGCCAGCTCACTTGGTTGCAGTAAAGCTTATTTACAACTCCATGTTTTGTACTCATGAGACCGGAGCACACAGTTTTGATTTGTCTCCCACACATTGGCTTACTGAACTACAACTTTAACCCTATTTAGTCAGCTAGGTTCCTCCATGACCGACTTCTGAACTGTAGACACCCTCCTCCCTCTTTTCCTTAACCCAATCCCCCCAGTCATCCAAAGGTATTCATTCTGCAATCGGTTCAACTACTAAGCTCATATATACGTAAATTTCTTAACCTTTACAGGAAAAAGCTTTTCGTCTACGACAGACACTTTTTCACGGGGTCTAACATTTGACCACCTAACTCAGCAAAGAGCAAAATTCCGAGGTTGAATTTATCACATGACATGAGGGTAGAAAGGGGTCTTCCACGACCCCTACTTGTACATGAGTCGCAATGTGTGTATCCCTGTCCGGATGGGGGGGGGTCTCCCACAACCACCTACTTGTCAGAATGAGTCACCATGATGTTATATCCTTGTCCGAATGGCTGGGGTCTCCCACGACCCCTACTCAATGCACTGCAGCGCTCTTTAAGTACCTGGCGCGTCCGTGGGAGACCTCCGTCATCCGGACAGGGTATTATCCAAAATTACGCTTTCGTCAATATTTCTACAGTTATTTATATTTTATACACATCTAATGACATGTTAACACACTTAAAGCCATTTACGTTTTTGACAAAGTCATGAAATTTCATGAAGATTTTTAGATTGCTTAAATAGTTTTTAGAGATATAACATGTTTTGTGTGTCAAGCCAGTCTTCGTGGGCGACCCCAGAAGTCCGGTAAAGGTCTAAAAACTCATCTGTCTCACCCTTCAATTTCCCTCCTAACCTGCTGTCCCTCTGTCATCCTCTTCTGCCTATGTCCTTCTCCACCTCCCCCCACCCCCTCTTTAAATACTATTTGTATAATTATGATTTATTTACTAATAATTATCTATTTTGCTTAGTAATATTGAAGAATAACGTATCTTATCTACTTAACTTTAAATGATGGAGTGTGTTTCCAGTGTTTGAGGAAGATTATTAATCCTTCGCCGCAAAGTCGACTTTTAGCAAAAGGGGGTCTATTATCCAAAGACCTATTGTCTTATTTTTGGGAAGTAAGGATAGACCTTATTTCACAAATTTTATATGTCACAGAAGACTCCCCAATACTGCAGATAGATTTCGTTCTCTACCCAGGTAAATTTAATAGAATTTTGGGGCTGAAATATGGCTGGCGGTGAAAGGTTTAAAGCCGCAATGTCGACACTGATACCGAGCTTTTTGTTTTGATTTCTCTCCCTCCTCAGACCTCCTACTCTCACTGAATCGTTTTTCATTTCACCCATTAGACCCAGTTTTTCCCTGTGTCGTTATACTATTTAGTTTATTTTATAATCTACAGTGCCGTCTCACACGAAAGACATCAGTCTTTCAAAACCTCTGAATCACTTTGGGAGCTAAAATTAACAACAAGTGCAAACGATACCTACGGCCTTTCGGCTCCCCCGCTGCAAACAGGCACAGTTAGAATTGTACATAATCATATAGTAAGTTAACGCCAATTTGGCTCTCTCTGTTGAGGGGGACATTTCACTGTGTGTGTGTGTGTGTTGTGTGTGTGTGTGTTGTTGTGTGCTCGTTCCTGTGTGTCTGAAACAGCAAACGTGGGCCTACGTACACTCCGCCTTTTCGACCGATCGCTTCAAATTTGCTGTCGTGCCCTAGACGGGGGCGTGCGAACGGCAACCGAGGCAGCCGTTCTATTTTTGCGCGGTTTCGTGCAAATGCGCGAAACGCCGCATCCTGCCGGCCATCTCGCGCACCGTATCTCCGCGTTTTCTGGTCACCGATTTGTGCCTGTCCCAATTTGGCAGGTAGATGGAAAGGCGGGACGGTGACTATCGTGTGTGCTCAAGCGCATGGAAGCGAATCATCGCTACTTGGCGTTCCTGTACTAGGGCGTTACCGTAGGTGCGTTTGTGCGTATAGAAATAACGAGACTGGTACGAAGGAGGGTAGAATTGATGAAGAGTAGAAAAATGAACTATGGGATGGGGTCGATACCCCCCCCGCCCCTCCACCACACATCACAATACTCAGAAAACAACGGACGTGCCACGGAGAAGGTGCCACACCAGTAAGTCCCCTAGTTTTTACAATATAGATTGGTGTAGCGGTGACCACGGCCTCGGTATTGACCTCTCGGCTATGATACCGCCACATTGTTCCATATCATGTATGCTATAAACGATGTTTCGGTTTTGAGTTTGGGGGCATTTATATGTGGAGTCAGTACTTGGTCGAACAATATTTCTGTACCAGCCGTAAGAAGACGAACGGAATACCCGTAATTTTGACACGTGATCTGGTGGGTCTTTAAAACTAGGCAGAGTGAAACTTCGGACCCTCGTCCATACATCCAATTTCGGTCGCACGGCTATCCCACTTTGACGGACATCTGCAAGGTATGAATCTGATGTAAAAAAGGAAAAGTAACTTGTCGTTAATTGTTGCCTGGCTTTCGTTTCCACCATATGACTGCCATATAGCAGAGGGAGCGCGCTTTCTGCATTGACCGCGGGCTGGGTTAACAAAAATGAATGGTTGGGATATGCCTTGCCCAGAGAATCATCCCCACTCTCTCGACCAAAGGGCTTTTGAGGACGAGAGTTTGGCGTTGGTGAAAGTCCCACACACATACACACACACACACACACACACCAACAAAATTGACTGAAAATTAGTAGGACTGCATCACGATTATTCATGTAGAGGGTAGTATTTCATAAGATCCGTGCCTCTCAGGTGTCACAGCCGTACGACTTAGATCGGATGCGTGAAGCAAAGCCATTACCCAACAGAATCCATAGACACTAACCAAGTTGTGCAAAACAGAAAGACCTCTCAAAGTCACAGTAAGAAAGTAAAGAAAATAAAAAGGTGGTGGGTGGTGGAGGAGGGAGGAGGGGTGGGGGGACAGATCAGAAAGAACAGACAGAAAAACAAGATGACACAGCCATATATACCGTGTCTCCCAGTTGAAGGCAAAGATCAAACACAAAGCAGAAATCAAAACAATTTTTGAAATATTTATTAAAAAAGAAGAAAGAAATGAACAGAGGTAAATCCGTATATGCTCCTAGTTGGTAAGCTTTCGAGTTATGGTCCCTTGAATTTCATCAAACTGGTGACATTTTCAGGAGGGAGTCTAGTTTTTAGAACTCTACGAGGGTCATTCTTTTGGTTGTGGGTGTGTTACACAATCCGTGCGCGCGACAATTACTTAGAAAATTAAGATATTTTACAACAAAATGTCATTATGTGAACACCTACTGTTGGTTTAACCCTTTTCCCTACAGCAAAAGTCGCATTTTAGCACCACAGTGATTAAACACCTATGCAACTAAAAGGCATCAAATTGGGGCCTACTATCCAAAGACACTATTGTCTTAGTTTCTGGAAGTAAAGAACATACCTTATTTTGTATACGTCACAGAATAATCCACAATACTGCAAGATGGATTTTGTTCTCTATCTAGCTAAATTTAATGGACATTTTGGCTGGGAAAAAGAGCTGGCGGCGAAAGGGTTAAATCTCACCCATTATCTCTGAAAATAATCAATGTCTTTTTTTATACAATTCAAAACTTGGTCACTGGCATTGCGTTGATATGGCTTGTAGTTCTTTGAATCTGGCATATCACAAACTTTGGCGGTAACCATAGCCGATGAGGTTTGTTTGAGGCGTGGTTACCGCTACACACATCTATATTGATAAAAACTCGGGACTTTACTAGTTGTGTTGCACTGCCTCCGGGCATTGCCTCCATTATTGTTCCCACCATCTTTGTATCTACAGGTGTCCCATATGTGTCTGTATCAGACCGAGAGGGCGTAAAACACCATAATTTTCATTCTTGTTGCCACATTATGTCTAACAAATGCCCAATAATATTATGCATGTGTTCACACACGGATGACGTTGCTGAAAACAGATTTCATCGTGCCACACCAACTAAGATTTAGGTTGAGACTATTAATCTCATATCTATCCATTAAAAAAAATCGGGACATTTCCTGGTATTGTTAATGCAGTACCTCAGGGATTCACGTTTGCGACAGCGTTATAATTATTAGTGTCCCATAATTATGGGGTTTTTCCTGTTCCAAGGCCGGAGGACGTTAAACTAACTTTCATTCATGCCACACGACTGCAGGGTCTAAGGAACCATTGTACCAAGTTTCATTAAGATCGGTTCACTGGTTTAGGCGCTATGAGCTGGAACACATGTCGGTCACATACACACACATACGTGGTGCGTGCGTGCGTGGCGTGTTACTTGTGTGTCAGTCTTTGAGTGAGAGAGAGAGAGAGAGAGAGAGAGATGAGAGGAGAGGAAGAGAGAGAGAGAGAGAAGAGGAGAGAGGAGAGAGAGAAAGAGGAGAGAGATAGAGAGACGGAGAGAGAGAGAGGAGAGAGAGAGAGAGAGAGAGCAGAGAGATGAAGAGAGAGGCGCATGAAATGTTGGGAACAGGAATGTGAAAATATGTGAAAGCTAGGCCTCAGGGGTAAGGAGATTTATGGAGATGTTGTTGGGAGAGGGTGAGACGTATATTGCAGTCAAGAAAACCAACAAGCTTGTCACCTTAACTCTTGGGTGTAGGATAGATGCAGCTAGGGAAGTGTAGTCCTGCAACTGATTGAAGGATGGAGTGTAGGCTAGGGAAGTGTAGTCTGCAACTGATTGAAGGATAGATGTAGCTAGGGGAGTGTAGTCTGCAACTGATTGAAGGATAGATGTCGAGCTAGGGAAGTGTAGTCATGCAACTGATTGAAGGATAAGCATGTCGCTAGGAGAAGGTGTAGTCTGCAAACTGATTTTGAAGGATGGATGTAGCTAGGGAAGTGTAGTCTGCAACTGATTGAAGGATATAGATGTAGCTAGGGGAGTGTAGTGCTGCCAACTGATTGAAGGATAGATGTAGCTAGGGAAGTGCAGTCTGCAACTGATTGAAGGATAGATGTAGCCTAGGTAGCCTCGTGCAGTCTGTCAACTGATTGAAGGATAGATGTAGCTAGGGAAGTAGGTAGTCTGCAACTGATTGGAAGGATAGATGTCGCTAGGGAAGTGTAGTCTGCAACTGATTGAAGGATAGATGTAGCTAGGATGAAGTGCAGACTCTGCAACTGATTGAAGGATAGGCATGTAGCTAGTTAAAAGTGTAGTCTGCAACTGATTGAAGGATAGATTGTAGCTAGGGGAGTGTAGTCTGCAACTGATTGAAGGATAGATGTGGCTAGGGAAGTGTAGTCTGACAACTGATTGAAGTATAGATGTGGCTAGGGGAAGTGTAGTGGCTGCAAAACTGTGTTGAAGGATAGATGTAGCTGGAAGTCCCCCCCCCCCCCCCCAGTCTGCAAACTGATTGAGGGGATAGATGTAGCTAGGGAAGTGCAGTCTGCAACCTGGTTGAAGGATAGAGTGCAGCTAGGGAAGTGCAGTTCTGCAACTGGTTGAAGGATGGGGAGATGTAGCTATGGGATGAAGTGCAGTCTGCAACTGGTTGAAGGATACTATGTAGCTATGGAAGTGTAGACGTGTGCAACGTGTGTTGAAGGATATGATGTAGCTAGGGAAGTGCTAGTCTGTCAACTGATTGAAGGATAGATGTAGGCTAGGGAAGTGCAGTCTGCAACTGGTTGAAGGTATAGATGCACGCTAGGGAAGTGCAGTCTGCAACTGGTTGAAGGATAGATGTAGCTAGGGAAGTGCAGTCTGCAACTGGTTGAAGGATAGATGTAGCTATGGAAGTGTAAGACTGTGCAACTGGTTGAAGGATAGATGTAGCTGAGGGAAGTGCAGTCTGCAGCTGATTGAGGGAGTAGATGTATGCTAGGGAAGTGCAGTCTGCAACTGATTGAAGGATAGATACAGCTAGGGAAGTGCAGACTGAAAATTGGTTGAAGGATAGATGCAAGCTAGGGAAGTGCAGACTAGCAACTGGTTGAGGGATAGATGCAGCTAGGGAAGATGTAGACTGCGAAGTAGATTGAAGGAATAGATGCAGCTAGTGGACGTCCCTAGACTCTCTCCTCTCTCTCTCTCTCTCTCTCTCTCTCTCTCGGCTCTCGCTTCTCGCTCAGTCTACTCTCTCTCTCTCTCTTCTCTCTCTCTCTTCTCTCTCTCTCTCTCTCTCTCGACTCTCACTCTCTCTCTCCCTCTTCTTTCGAAGTGTAGACTGGCAACTGATTGGAAAGGGTAAGGCCTATGTGAAGTTATATATGACAGTATTAACTACTCCCTTGTTGACAGTTTCCATTGTAAACTCTTGATTTTTGTGTGATTTGCATTCCATGTAATGAGATTTCTGTCATACCGCACCCTTGTTTTTGGGTGAATTGGAGAGGGTGGAAGGTGTGGGGTGTGGGGTGTGGGGTGTGGAGGTGAATAAATAATGCGAGGATAGAAATGGTAGGGAAAGAGGGCGTTCTTAAACGTTTTTCATAGTCGCTTGTATCAGACCCTAAACTATGTCCAACTTCTTGCCTGAAGCATGATTTTGTTGTCCATTTTTCCCTCAGGTTTCGGCTTCCATTTTTAAAGCATGCTAATGCGTTTCCTTGCCTGTATTGTGCTTGTATGAGACCACAACTGTCTTTCTCACCAACGAGATAATAAAAGTATTTTTGACTTTGACTTTGTACACATACGGACGGACAGAGAAATTATGCACAGACCCTCGATCTCATTCTAATGTACTCCCGTTCTCATAGCGCTGGGAGTACAAAAGGGAACCGGGAATGAACGAAACCCTTTGAGTTTCATCGAGAGAGGCGTGAAAAGATTGCTCACCCAACCGTCTTTCTGTCTTTATTGTATAGCTAAGCCTACCTTGCTTACTTTCTCCTTTGAAATCCTCACGCTAGGCGGCTTTTTTTCAGCCCGCTTTGTGCGCGTACCCGTCTTTTCAATTTCGTGCAGTCTTGAACATATTGTAGGGTAAGGTGAGAGAAGAGTACGAGAGAGAGAGAGAGAGAGAGAGGAGAGAGAGAGAGAGAGAGAGAGAGCGAAGAGCGAGAGAGAGAGATAGAGAGAAGAAGAGAGAGATGGACGTAGTAAGCAGGAACATAGGTAACGACTCGAGCGATAGAGAGAAGAGAGAGAGAGAGAGCGAGAGCGCAGAGAAAGGATAGCGAGAGATAGAGTTGTGCTTTCGTACTGCGTGGTGCGTGCGAGCGTGGTCGTGCGTTGCGTGCTTACTTGCGTGTTGTGTTTGTAGTGGTGTTGTTTTTGTGTTTTTGTGTTTGTGTTGTGTTTGTTGTGTGTGTTTGTGTGTGTGAGTGAGAGAGAGTGAGAGAGAGGAGGAGAGAGAGAGAGAAGACCTTGAAGAGAGAGAGTGTGGTATGTATGTAGTGTTACGGTGGCGTGTGCGCTCGCTTGTGTGGTCTTCTGTCGGGTGCGCGTACTCAATACTGTAATCTATGTATGCTGATATTCATGTATTTCTGTATGCCATGTAGATTTTGTTGTCTGTTTTTTGAATGTTATTCTAGTGTATCCGTGCCGTTTTTCCGTTTGAGAGAGAGAAGAAGGCGTGGGTGTGGTGCAGAAAATAAGTTTGTGGATTTTTTTCCGCCCGCTTTGTCGCGTTTCCCTCTTTTCATTTCGTCCAGTCTTGAAACATATTGTAGGAGTAGTTAGAGAGAGCGTGAGAGAGAGATAAGAGAGAGATAGAGAGAGAGTAGAGGGAGAGAAAGAGAGAGAGAGAGAGAGAGAGAGAGGAGAGGAGAGAGAGAGAGAAGCGGGAGAGAGAGAGAGAGAGAGCG
Organism: Phymorhynchus buccinoides; assembly: GCA_017654935.2. NCBI lineage: Eukaryota > Metazoa > Mollusca > Gastropoda > Neogastropoda > Raphitomidae > Phymorhynchus > Phymorhynchus buccinoides. Next base: position 19,675 of record JAGGCT020000204.1, read on the forward strand.
AGAGCGAGAGTAGAGAGAGAGAGAAGAGAAGGTGTGCGTGCGTACGGCTTGCCGTTCGTGCGAGCGTGCGTGCGTGCGTGCGTACGTGTGTGTGGGTGTGTGTGTTTGTGTGTGTGTGTGTGTGTGTGTGTGGTGTGTGATGTGTGTTGTGTGTGTGTGTGGTTTGTGTTTGAGATGTGCGAGAGAGTGCGAGATAGAGAGGCGGGATAATAGAGATCGAGAGAGAGCTTTGAAAGAGCGAAGTTGTATGTATTGTGCGTGCGTGTGCGCTCGCTTGTGTGGTCCTGTCTGTCTGTGCGCTACATACTGTATCGTATGTATGCATGGTATGCATGTATTATGTACCTGTATTATTTGTGTCTGTGAATGTTATTGATGTGTATACGTGCCGTTTTTTCCTTTTGAGAGAAGAGAGGATGGGTGTGGGGTGCTAGAAATATAGTTTGTGAAATGTTTGCATAGGTAATTTTGTGTATTGGTGCGCGGTTTTTTGTGTGACATATGGCGTGTGTGTAGGGGTGGGGGTTGATGTTCGAGCGTCGGCGTAAACAAGTGTTTGTTTTACAACTGATTGTGACCAGTGGCCATGAAGGGTATTGTGTTTGATTGCGATCCTAATAATTACAACATAAGTGGGTTATTTTGTTAAGATAGTATTAGGTGAGTGACTAGAGAGTTGGTTAGAGAAGAGAGAGAGTAGCGAAGAGAGAGAGATAGAGGATAGAGAGATAGAGAGAGAGGAGAAAGAGGGAGAGAGAGGGAGAGAGAGAAGAGAGGGTGATACATCGAGAGAGGGGGAGAGATAGAGAGAGGATAGGTAGGGGAGGGAGAGAGAGGGAGGGAGGGGAGAGAAGCTTTAGAGAGAGAGCGTATCAGCTCTCAGATCAGAGATCAGAAAGAGAGCGAGTATGACGCAATGGGATCTAAGCCTATCGATACTGTAATTGCGGATTGAAGTTCAGCTTCACGTCGCGTATCGGCTTTCGCCATGTACGACAGCTGAACACCCAACCCAGTTATACCACAACTGTATGTTCCTGAAATCCCTTTCTTAGCCCACCAAGGCTATAGCTGATCCAGTTTCGAGCGCGAGATCGTTACTCTAGCGTCAATTGGTTTCCAACCTGGTGCCTGCGTGGCTGCGCGCGCGCATGTGGTGTGAGTGTTTCGTTTGTGTTTGTGATAGAGTGTGTACCGTGACGAACTCTTGTGCATTTACCTCACACTTTCGACGCACACACAACCCTTCGTCCAACCATCATGCCGCTGACAAAGCAATAAACACATTACGTTTATTCATCCCTGAACGGGCAGTGGGTGAATGCCTCGTGCCTCCCTACGGGATCTGACGCCCCACCGCCTCCAAGAGTCTCTCGCCAGTGGGAACACGCGTGGGGGTCTTTCGTAAAATAGTTCCTCGCCACCCTTCTTGACGTTCTGTGCTTTAACTTCCTCTACTCTCCTGACTCTCTTTGACTCTGCTTTTTCCCTTTGATTTCTGTCATCGTACTATCTTTCTGCTTTTTGGCCCATCTCCTCCTCTAAAAAAAAATCTCTCAACATAACCTTTTTCCTTTGAGCTCCACCGAAATCGGATGTGTCGGCTGTACTCAGCGTGGAGACCAGTGAAAACTGAAAAAAACAGACACATACGTACCTTACCCATTAAGGGCCATATGGCCTGGGAACGCAGAAAAAAAAGAAGAACCATCCTGAACTTGCATAAGTCCAACGTGTCTAAGGCCGTGTACACATACACGCGGATGTACCGCGTGCGTACCGATGCATGCGCAATCAGTAATAATAGTCGAAGAAACGAAAAAAACAAAATCGGAACGCGCCCTTATTCGCCCAATCCCGTACCCCCGACCGGGGCCCACGCCTTCTTTTCTTTTACTTATTTATGGGTTTATGTGCGTAACTGCCGCGTTAAACGTGTTACCCGTGTTACGCGTTACCCGTGACATCAACACTGTAGACCGGATCATATTCCAGACCACTTACAGCACGAGTTACAACTAAAAACACACCATGATAAAATCCTGACATTCATATTGCCACGCACACTATTATACTAGGCACATAAAGGTCTGCTGTTGCCTATAACTAACGAGTCTGCAATTTTCTCTTTTCCCCGATGACCCTACTTCGGTCCGGCTGACTAATGGCGAGTATGGGCGACATTCGAAAGCGCGGATTTCTAAACCGAAAATGTCTTCGAAAGCGCGTACCGACCTCATGAGTCAAAAGCGCGGAAGGTGACCCTCCCAGAAGATTAGTGTGTGAGCACGTAGGATGTCGCGGCGAAATGCAACTCGCGGCAGCCGTTCGCATGACACAAATCAGCAATGGTGTTTACAGGCGAGGTTGTCACGATGACACTTATTTCTTATCAACGGCGTGAAACACACATGTAACACATTGTCCCCCCCTTCTCTCTCTCTCTCTCTCTCAGTCTCTCTCTCTTCCTCTCTCTCTCCACTCTCTCTCTTCCTCTATCTCTCTCTCCATCTCTCTCCTCTACTCTCGCTCTCTCTCTCTCGTCCTCTCTCTTATTATGTAGTGATGTTACTATTTCGGTCGTTCTGTTTGCTGTCTGTTAATGATAGATGTTATAATATTGCTGTTTGTTTGTACAGTATATTCATTTCTCTATTTTGCTTGTTTATTCTATTTGTTTGAGGACCTGATGAAAAGAAGTGTTGTTTTGCTTATTTCGTTCATCTTCATTAACCCTTTTTCACCGCCGAAGTCGCATTGTAGACACCACAGTGGTTTAACACCTATGTCACTAAAAGGCGTTCAATTGGGGTCTATTATCCAAAGACCCTATTTTTTTTTAGTTTTGGGAAGTAAGGATAGACGTTATGTTATATATTTCATGGAAGAATCCACCAATACTGCAGGTGGATTTTGTTCTCTACCCAGGTAAATTTAATGGACATTATTGGCTGAAATATGGCTGGCGGTGAAAGGGTTTAAACAATTTGGGGGGGTCAAAGTTCAAGTTCTCTCTACTCTCTCTCTCTCGTACTCGGTCTCCGTCCTCTGTATCATCTCTCGTCTCTCTCTCTCACTCACTCTACTATAATCACTGTTTGTTGTTTCTGTTGGCAATTGTTCCTGTGTCTCAATGTTCATTTATAGTATTAGTTGTGCTTTGTTACTTTTTTTAATTTTATTGCTGCATCACACTGTCTCTCCATCACCCACCGCACACAGCATCCCCTCCTTTTATACAGATAGAAACTTGCGGTGGGCGTAAAGTGCCAGATCACCCACACCCCCCCCCCCCACCCGCACCCCCACACACACACGCCTGTCACGGTCTTGGTTCATGGCGTTCTTTCCGTCCTGCCCTGTGATGTTTTTTTTTCGTGTTAATGACTAAAACATAAGAAAATTAACGTTAACCCCTTGACTGCCAGAGAACTTAAACCCGTCGGCCGCCACAAGTGCGCTTTTAGTCACTCACGATGATTTAAACACCTATGTTCCTACAAGGCATCAAATTTGGGTCCATTATCTAAAGACCCTGTTGTCTTAGTCTTGGAACTGCAAGGATAGACCTTATTTTATATATGTCACAGAAGAATCCCCAACACTGCAGATGAGATTTTGTCCTCTACCACAGGTATAATTTGATAGGACCTTTGTGGCTGAAACATATACTGGCGTGACAAGGGTTAAAGAAAAATTCACTGGGCAAATCATGCCAAGAAGAAGGACAACCGATAGAGGCAATCTGGTAAAAATGGTCTGGGGATATAACTCTCTTGTGACTGTAAGATAGGAAATAGTGAGGTTAAGCTAAGAGAGAGGACATAGTGAAAATGAATAAGGGGGAAGTAACTTCTCGTAATTAACTCCCTTTTTACCAACGTTATTTATGGGCACCTATATCGCCTAGCAAAGTGAAAGTAGTTGCCACAGGACAATACAGACCCTAAGTTCATTCTCTCGACTGTGTTAGAGCAAAAGCCAGCATATGAGGGTTATTCCCCTTCTTCCGATGACGTCATCAGTGATGTCATCAGGTCTGTACGTAATACGTTGCTGGCAGACAAAGGGGTTAAATAATATTATTTAAAAACAACTATGGAGGTCGAAGTGGGTCAATCTGCAGCAAGAAAGGCAAGAGTAAAGAAAAAAACACCCCAAAACAACCCAAAAACGGAAAGAACCGAGAAATGGAAGGGGTTGGGGTTGGGGGTGTTGATCTAAGAAATCTACACACAGATAACACAACAACGATCATTGAAGATTCAATCTGCACAAATACTCCTCTCTTTCGCCCACCTCCTTTTCATTGTGTCTCCTTCAGCGTCTCTCGAACAATCACCCCCCCCCAACAACAACAACAACACAACAACAAAAAACAACCCAACAACCAAACAACAAAAACAACACAACAACAACAACAACCACCAAAAAAACCCACGCAAATAAAGCCATCAAATGGAAATGTGTCCACCATCTTCTTCTATAATCTTCTTGTTGTTGCCGTCTTGTAAGCATATCACCCGTCTCGCCTTATAATGATTGTTATCTGATGAGTGCTTGAGGGACAATGATTGGAAACAAGATTAGATTCGCTGAAGGAGACAGAGAATTTGAGAATTGTCCGAGATTTGGTGAGTGTGTTTTGTTAAGAATATGAATTGTGGGTGGTTTGTTGTTGTACGGAAGCCAAAAGAGAGAGAGAGAGAGAGAGTAGAGAGAGAGAGAGAGAGAGAGAGGGACTACGAACTGAAAGATAGCCGGAGGCAGACGAGAGTGAGTGGGTGTGGCGGGGGTGGGTGGGAGGGAGGAAGCAGAAGAGGGGAACTAACTCAGGGTTGTATAATCCGGTAATGGACGACGCGAGAGTGTTGCAGCTTATCAGAGTACCATCAGTATCATCCTTCGGTGTGTGTGGTTTGTTGGTGTGTGTGTGTGTGTGTGTGATGTGTCTGCTGTCCTGTCAGGTCTCTTCTCTCTCTCTGTCTCGACTCTCTTCTCGTGGCTCTCACTCTCTTTCTCCCTCTCTTCTGTGTGTGTGTGTGTGTTGTGTTGTGTGTGTGTGTGTGTGTGTTGTTGTGTGTGTGTGTGTGTGTGCGGTGGTGTGTGTGTGTGTGTGTGCGTTCGCGTGCGCGTGTGCGTGTGCGTGTGCTGTGTGTGGCGCGTCGTGCGTCGCGCTTGTGCATGTGCATGTGTGTGTGTGTGTGTGTGTGTGTGTGTGTGGTGTGTGTGGTTGTGTGTGTGTGTGTGTCTCTCTCTCTCGATCTCTTCTCCCTCTGTGTGTGTGTGTGTGGTGTGTGTGTTGGTGTTGGTGTGTTGTGTGTGATGTGTGTGTGTGGTGGTGTGTGTTTGTGTGTGTGTTTTTTTGCGTGTGTGAGTGCGTGCGTGCGTGGTGCGTGTGCGTGCGTGTGCGTGCGTGCAGTGCGTGCGTTCGTGCGTGCGTGCGTGCGCGCGTGCGTGCGCGCGTGAGGTGCGTGCGCGTGCAATGCGTAGCGCGTGTGCGTGTCTGTGTGTCTAACAATAGAGATTAGGTCTATTCTGCACAACAAGATATGGGGGACCGTTTCACAGGCGAATCGATCGCTATCTCTCTGGTGCAATTCGGCCAAAACGCCTAAGAAAAGTCTTCGTTTGCCGATAGTTCGGAACGATAGCGCCCATGCTCGGGGGGGGTAATCAGCGGCAGAACTATTAGCTGAATCATGGGAAATCAATTATACAGCTTTTTTGTTTTTACTTCCGGCTTTTGTTGTAGTTCTCGCGAGACGTAACTTTTTGTGATTAAAGAAGGGAAGCAAAGTTGAACAATGACCAAGTGTTCTTCACTCTACAGGCGAACTCTAATGGGGCGATGAGTTTTTGTGTTGTTTGCAATCAACGAGCACAATTGGATGTGTTTAGTTGCTCTTCTTAATTCTTCCTCAGTTTAGATGGCATAAAATAGAAGGCAACTTAATGTTCGCGACACAGTAGTCAGTACTGTGGAATGAAATCGAATCTTTGCACAACTGCAAAGGGTTTAGCTCCCTTTTGACAGCAGCTCTGTTATCTCTCTCCGCTGAAATTGTAAGATTAGAGCCGATCATAATTATCATTAGCTTAGCTACCTTATTGGTGGGTTTTTTTAGTTTTGCCCTCGCTCAGTTCTGCCCGAGTATCGCTGACCTTGTCTAAT
>JAGGCT020002049.1:0-25000 GCA_017654935.2 Phymorhynchus buccinoides
TCTCTCTCTCTCTCTCTCTCCTCTCTCTCTCTCTCTCTCTCTCTCTCTCTCTCTCTCTCTCTCTCTCTCTCTCTCTGTGCTTGTGAGCATGTCTCTTTCTGCATGTATGTGTGTTCTACCATGTGTATCCATACATCTGTGTACATACGTATGTTTGCTACTTTCGTAATCAATGTACATACCATTGTATGCTTTGTGTACAGATCAATACTTTGTGTATGCACCGTAAAATTTGGACTATAAGGCGCACCTGTATATTAGCTGCACCAACTTTGGTGGAGGGGAGTTAATTAGAAAGAGAGTATTCACCCTTTGTTCAATTTCGTTATCTCCTCTCTTGGCCTCACTATTTCATTCTTTGCATCCCTTGAGTTTACAGAATATTAGGTATTCATTCATATATAAGCCGCAGCAGTTTATAAGCCGAACACAAAATTACACACACAAAATAGCTCACAAATTTTCAGAACAAAATTATACAATTAGAAATAATTGCAATTCAACTAGAGTAGACAATAATCTGAAATATTATAAACATGTTGGTAAATGTAAAGATATGCCATAGCCGATGAGGTTTAACCGAGGCGTGGTCACCGCCCCCCCTGGTTTTGTACTGCCCCCCCCCCCCCCTCCTCCCATTTTTACAAATGTCATGTGTTGTTTCCACTTTTTCAGTCGGTTGTTTCCAGTTGTTTTTTTTCAGTCTTGCCTTTCTGACTGCAGATTGAGTACTTCATCCTCTATCGTTTGCTATATGTGTACTGCACTACATAGGGGGGATCCGATTAGATAATGGCCTTTATCATGACTGCGATTAATTATTCAACAAAGATAATTAGCTGAAAAGGTTCGTAAAATACAGCTTAATGTTTGGTAAGAAAGGCAAGTGTGAACATGCGGGGAGAGCTGAGAAATGTAGGGGGGGGGGGGGGGGCACATCTTGACCTTTACCGAAGATCAAAATAGGCTGGAAAAGGTGGTTGGAATCAGATTTAATGGTACTGATAAATGTAGAAGGGGGAAAATTACCACAGACAAGCCGCATCAGGATATAAGCCGCATGAGCCAAAGTTGAGGGGAAAAGTAGCGGCTTTTACAGTACATGGAGTACCAGTACAATAGACCAATGTGACAGTGACTCGTAGCGGCTTTTACAGTACATGGAGTACCATAGACCAATGTGACAGTGACTCGTAGCGGCTTTTACAGTACATGGAGTACCAGTACAATAGACCAATGTGACAGTGACTCGTAGCGGCTTTTACAGTACATGGAGTACCAGTACAATAGACCAATGTGACAGTGACTCGTAGCGGCTTTTACAGTACATGGAGTACCAGTACAATAGACCAATGTGACAGTGACTCGTAGCGGCTTTTACAGTACATGGAGTACCAGTACAATAGACCGATGTGACAGTGACTCGTAGCGGCTTTTACAGTACATGGAGTACCAGTACAATAGACCGATGTGACAGTGACTCGTAGCGGCTTTTACAGTACATGGAGTACCAGTACAATAGACCGATGTGACAGTGACTCGTAGCGGCTTTTACAGTACATGGAGTACCAGTACAATAGACCAATGTGACAGTGACTCGTAGCGGCTTTTACAGTACATGGAGTACCAGTACAATAGACCAATGTGACAGTGACTCGTAGCGGCTTTTACAGTACATGGAGTACCAGTACAATAGACCAATGTGACAGTGACTCGTAGCGGCTTTTACAGTACATGGAGTACCAGTACAATAGACCGATGTGACAGTGACTCGTAGCGGCTTTTACAGTACATGGAGTACCAGTACAATAGACCAATGTGACAGTGACTCGTAGCGGCTTTTACAGTACATGGAGTACCAGTACAATAGACCGATGTGACAGTGACTCGTAGTGGCTTTTACAGTACATGGAGTACCAGTACAATAGACCGATGTGACAGTGACTCGTAGCGGCTTTTACAGTACATGGAGTACCAGTACAATAGACCGATGTGACAGTGACTCTCAAAAGTGTATCTGGGTGACATCTCCAAAAGAATGACCAAAGTGTGTTGTATTTCTGTTTTTTTCAGTTCCTGGTTACAGGCCATTTCCACTGTGGTAAGCATCTTATTTCATTATTTGCCAATAACAAAAATAGCAGACTGAATGGATTCACAAATTGTTATATCCATGAACATTCATAGTTGAACACACTACTGTGCATGCATGTACAAATATGCACCACAAATATTATTCACACACACACACATGCTTGCTCTCTCTCTCTCTCTCTCTCTCTCTCTCTCTCTCCCTCTCTCTCTCTCTCTCTCTCTCTCTCTCTCTCTCTCTCTCTCTCTCTCTCTCTCTCTCTCTCTCTCTCTCTCTCTCTCTCTCTCTCTCTCTCTCTCTCTCTCTCTCTCTCTCTCTCTCTCTCTCTCTCTCTCTCTCTCTCTCTCTCTCTCTCTCTCTCTCTCTCTCTCTCTCTCTAAGCTATATTTGAGATTTTATTTCTATAAATATAAGATGCTTTTAAAATCTCTAACAGAATTTGAATGTATGTCACACATTGTTGTTTTGAAAACAGAAGAAGAAAAAGGGAGGAAGAAAAAAAAGAAGACACAAAAAAAGAAATCTTTAGTAGCATTTGTTTAGTGGATACTCTATTTTCCAGACTATGACATGTACGTGTAATTTGACGCAGAATTCAGATTTTGTTATTATATTTTCTTAATATATTATTAGTCACATTATAAGGCGCATTTATTAGCACTAGTAGTATTGACATTTTTAAAAGCAATATTGTCTGTATATCAGAAATGTGTACGAATTGTGTGTGCTTCTCCAATGCTATACTGGCTGATTCACAGTTCATGTTGTACTATGGATAAATTATTGTTTTGTTTCCCCTTGGTCTCTCCCAAATTTACAAATGTGTAAACTTATTGATTGATTGATTATTATTATTATTATTATTATTATTATTATTACTTCTGTTTTGTTCACACTTAAAACTCTTGTTTGTATTCACAGTTTATATTGGTTTAAACGCAGTCTCCATCTGTCCAATCAATTGTGCAATTATGATGTTAATTTAAGGAGCACGGTATAAGCTTCGAGCTTGTTGTTGCTCTAATTGTCTTTTTGTTTGATCGTTTCCGAGTGAGTGAATAAAGATTTGTTTAAACCATAAGGCGCAGGGGTCTCAGTCTGGGAGAAAAATATCGCCTTATAGTCAGAAAGATACAGTACTTCTCTCTCTTTTTTTTAGACAGAATGGGCAATACAACCAATTCTGTTCTTTATTAAGTGTAATCTTTGAAGATAAAAGCCTATGGAAAAGAAGGAGAAAATGAAAAGAAAAATACAAGTCTGTGTCTTTTTTGTTTTGTTTACAGTTACCACCACCGCCACAACCACCACCCCAACAGCAAGGAGGAACTTACCCCCCTCCACAAGGTGTGTGTGTGTGTGTGTGTGTCTGTCTGTCTGTCTGTCTGTGTGTGTGTTCTTCAGTTTAACGTCCTTCCACTAAAAGTGATTCACACAAAATTATATTGCGGCGTGTTTTTGGTGTGGTTGAGTTGTGAGTAGATGTGTCTGTAAGTGAGAATATGTAAGAATATAATACGTAAGTGATGTAATCATGACCCCCACCTCACCCACCCCATTAAATAAAGTTTATCTTCACTTAAGGAATATAACCGATAATGAATTGAGATACTTAATAAACATTTGCAAATTGAATCAAGGACAGAGTAATCATTTAATATACAGGTTAGTGTTAATGGAGTCGATCCATCATTAAAACAGTCAGTACCCGAATTCTTGAAGAGCTCTCTTGCTCTTTGACAGTGAGTCAGTAAATGACTGACACTCATAGATTCACCACACATACACATTTAACATTATGACAATATTTTGTTTTAAATGAATTCAAACGAAGTCTATGGATTAATCTCCCTGGACGAGAAAGTAACACGTTTGTGTGATGTTTATGTCTGTGTGTGTCTGTGTGTGCATTTTGTGTATTGTGTGTGTGTGTCTTTTGTTTTTGTGTGTGCATGTGAATATATGTGTGTCTGTGCATGTGCTTACCACACAAACAAATGCACAATAAGTGCAAAGTGACGTTATTTTATTGACAAGACCAAACAAAGCATGTGATATTTCAACATAAACGTCTTTTTCAAACAACACAAAAAACAAAATAATTCCCCTCTTCACAATAGTCTCCAAATTATCAAGTTTAAACTGAAAAAAACATCTGTACGTGTTTGTCTGTGCATTCATGTGAATGAATGTGTGCCTGTGCATGTGTGTGTACACATATATCGTCGCTGTCCGACGCTAACCGTATATCTACAAAATTTGACAAAAATAGATTTTTTACTGAAACTCCTTCCAGTGACCTCACGCAGGTCTTCTATAAATATCTTGTGTCTGCGACCAATGAAAATGCTCAAATTTGTCACATGATACCACGGAAATAATCGTGTATGTGGCGGGTTGTTGCTGGTTTTGACGCGATAAGCGTGTAACTGGTCACGCTAATCGTGTAACTGCCGGCAGCTGTCGTATCTCCCATTGTGAGAACAATGCACTAACTTTGTGACTAACCGTGTAACTGAATTATCACGAAAAGTTTGGGTGTTAATGCAACTTTTATTGTCACATGTTCACTCATCGGTAAAGAAGAAGGGTCAAGCATATATCAAATGGGGATTGACTTTGTAGCAGGCGACAATATGTTTTTTGATGCTCCTGTAAAATCACTGATTGTGTAAATACACGGTTAGCGTTGGACAGCGACGATGTGTTTGTCTGTGCATTCATGTGTGTGAATGAATGTGTGCCTGTGCGTGTGTGTGTACACATATATATGTATCTGTATCTGTGTGTGTGCGCGTGCGCGTGCGTGTTCATGCGCGTGTAATAATATATGTGTTTGTGTGTGATTTCATGGAAGCCTATCACTAGGTCAAATCAAGTCAAAAATACTTTATTATCTTGCTAAGAGACATTACAAACATTTGTACTGTGTGTGTGTGTGACAAATTAAAATAACCGCTGATCTGAAAATCACATTTTTCAGGAGGACCACCAGGATACCCACCCCCACCCCAGCAGGGCTACCCCCCTCCTCAGCCCCAGGGAGGGTATCACGGTCCCCCGGGACATGGGAGGCATCTCAAGCGGGGTCATAACCCTCATCACCATCAACAGCCGCAGACTGTGGTCGTCAACCAGGGCGGAGGCAACCGCAGAGGGTCCGGAGGGGGGCGAGATTTTGCCACTGGTCAGTCAGTGTTGCTGTCTCTAACTCAACAGATTTGTAATCATAACCCCCACCCCCACCCCTCCACCTGTGGGGGTACTGCAGAGTTGGAGGAAGGGGGATCGTACAAATTGTTCCCCCATCTTCTGGAAGTTCTGCACCATATTTTTTGGACTATAAGGCGATGCTTTTTTTTTCTCCACCAGATTGAAACCCCTGCGCCTTACAATATGATTGATAAAATAGTTAGAAAATATAGTAACAGAATCTGAGTTTTGTGTAAAATTTGGGGGGTACGCCTTATAGTTCGAAAAATACATTAACCTTTTGCGCAGTGCCCATTTGCCCTGCGGGCTGCGCTCCCAGTCTGCAGGCTCTGAGAGAGAGGTGCTAGTTTTATTACAAAACAGACAAACATACGACAATGAAGTGCTTGCAAATGATTGAAAATCGCGCAACGAGTTTAGCGGTCATTCCAACGCAAATAGCTTCAGAATAAACATATTTTAGTCGTTAACAGTTTCTTGATTGATAAGGAAAGTAAAGGGAAGTCACTGCCTGACAATTTGTCGGGTTCAGGCGCTGGTAGCTGCGCTAGAGCGCCCGACAAATTGTTAGGTGCATGGCGGAATTAGTTCATTGTTACTTTCTGTCTAATATATAACTCTCTTTGACTCCGCCTTTTGTTCCCTTTGCTTATTGTCATCTACTATCTTTTTGGTTTTACTGGTCAATTCTCCTGCCTTTGCTCTACTAGAAACTCTTACAAAGATTTTCTCCAGCTGAATACGGACATGCTGGGCCTAACTATCTCTTAGGGGCAAAATGGCAGTAGGACGCATCCACACTCAAACCGTCTGAGCAGTCTATAAGGAAGAAAAAGTTATAAGAAGAAGTGATGGGGCTTTATGCTACTACTTGGTGGCATGCAAGGGAGATAATTTGATGACTGAATGGACCACGCCACCTATAGTGACAAGTCAGGGGCAGAGAATTTTCAGTGGCTATGTACTGCTACCTAGTACCTCGTAGTACTGAATCTATAGTGATGAGTCAGGGGCAAGGCCTATACTGCTACCTAGTACCTCGTGACACGCAAGGGAGATAATTTGATGACTGAATGGACCACGCCACCTATAGTGATGAGTCAGGGGCAGAGAATTTTCAGTGGCTATGTACTGCTACCTAGTACCTCGTGACATGCAAGGGAGATAATTTGATGACTGAATGGACCACGCCACCTATAGTGATGAGTCAGGGGCAGAGAATTTTCAGTGGCTATGTACTGCTACCTAGTACCTCGTGACATGCAAGGGAGATAATTTGATGACTGAATGGACCATGCCACCTACCTATAGTGATGAGTCAGGGGCAGATAATTTTCAGGTGCTATAATTATACTAGTTCTTCATGACACGCAAGGGCGATGATTTTACATAGGTGGCACGCACGTTTCAGTGCACAAGGCAGGGGCAGAGAATTCTCAGTATAAAGCCTCATTATGTCATTTGTAATGATATTGATCATGTATTGAGTTGTGATTTGTATTTTCTAGTATCAGTGTCTCGTATCTGCGAAATTCGTGACTGTGAAATACAGGCTGCTCCCACTTGGAGAGCGCATCCTGCCTAGTGTAGCACCACCCTTTTTTGTGGGGGAGGGCTGGTCTCGTCAAGCCATGCGATCAATTTGGTTCATGTCAGGCAGCAGGACTCTGCTTTTATCGGCTTTTCATATTGTTTTGCTTAGTATTTAATATTGTGTTGTATTGTGGTTTGTTGCATTGTTTTGTATTGGGATAACTCCCTCTGAAATTTGGGGCTAGAGCCCTTAGAAGCTATCATGTGCAAAATATACTAATAAATGGAAACAATAAAACCTTGAAACCAACTTGCAGTCGTTATAGATCCTGAAATTTCAAAATTACCACTAATACAATATTTACAGAATTAACCCTTTTGCCGCCTGCCATTTTTTCAGCCAAAAAATACCATTAAATTTAACTGGAAAAAAAAATCTGTAATATTGGGAATTCCTCTGACATATTTAACATTAGGCCTATCCTTACCTCCCAAAATAAAGAAAATAGGGTCTTTGGATAACATGCCCTGGTTTGATGCCTTTTAGTGACATGGGTGTTAAACCATTGTGGTGCATACATGCGACATTGGCAGTGAAATGGTTAAGCCCTCCCATCACATCTCTTGCTTCAGGCATGCTGGTTGGCGGAGCCTTGGGCTACGGCATGGCTCGGCCCTGGGGGTGGGGGTGGGGATACGGCTATGGCGGCTACGGTGGCTACGGTGGCTATGGTGGCTTCGGCTCGGGCATCTCCATCAACAACCACTACGACATCGACAACACCAACATCGAGAACAACACCTTCGAGCAGAACAACTACGATTACGGTGGTGGTGAGGATTACGGTGGTGGTGGTGAGGATTACGGTGGTGGTGGTGGGGATTACGACGGTGGGGGGGATTTTGGAGGTGGGGACTTTGGAGGAGGGGATTTTGATGGAGGGGATTTTGGTGACTAACTGAAAACAAATGTGTTAGCACTCTGGGTGTAAATTTTCAGGACTTTAGAAGTACAAACTTTGAAAGCAAGGATTGGATTAAGGGGATTCCGGAGAAGGGGATTTCAGGGACAATCTTGGGGACGAATTGGGAAAAAAAATGTGTTAGCACTCTTTAGGATATTAGAAATTGGGTCTTTGTAAGCAAGGATTTGATGGAGGGTGTTTCGGAGGAGGGGATTTCGGGGATGATTTTGGTAATGAATTTGAAAAAAAATTTGTTGGCACTTTTTAGTTTTCAGGACATTAGAAATTGGGACTTTGGGAGCAAGGATTTGAGAGGAGGGGATTCAGTGAGGCAGTGGGTGGATGCCTCGTGCCTCCATACGGGGAGCTGGATGACCCTGCCCCCTCTATGAGTCTCTCTGTGGGGACACCGGAGGGTATTTCGTACAAATAGTTCCCCCACCTTCTGGAAGTTCTGTGCTTGTAACCTCCTCTAATCTGTCACTTTTTTACTCTGCCTTTTTCCCTTTGCTTTCTGTCATCTACTATCTTTCTGACTTATTGGCCCCATTCTCCTGCCTATTTTTTCAAAAAATATCTTCCAAATAGTTTTCTCCTTTGAGCTCCTCCGAAATCAGAATGTGTTGGCTGTATTCAGCGGGGAGACCAGTGAAAAACGGACACATGCATACCTTACCCATTATGGCCATATGGCATGGGAATGCAGAAGAGGAAGAAGAAGAAGAGAGGAGGGGATTGATTATGGATTAATCAATTTGAAAAAGACGATTTTGAAGCATGAGAATTTGGAGCAGGGGATTTTTGCCTGGAGGATCAGAAGATTTAGTATGCAGGGGATTCAGAGGAGGGCATTTGGAATTCAGGGATTTGGGAGGAGAGGATTTTCATGAAAGCAATTTTGGAGATTTAGGTGACTTGCTAACGAGTGAACGTTCAAATCCTAACTGAAAAAAAGAATTAATTTTTATAGCCATATTGCTATCAATATACCAATTTTTGGACAGACCTTTTTTAAGTCAATCTTTTTTTTTTTAACTTGATAGCTGTTCAGCTTCTGTTTTGTATTCTAGTTATAAAGGGTACTGTTTGTAGTCTAGTAATGAAAAGTTTTGCCATTTGGATGCAAATTTTATGAAAAGTTTTACTTTGTATTTTAGTTGTGAAAACTTGGCAAAGATGCCGATTAAAGATTAACACACACCCCACCCCCACCGAAAACTTTTACTTTATAATCTAGTTATGAACTTGTCTACTTTGTATGTATTCAAGTTATAAACTTTTATTTTTTACTAGATATTGCTACAACGTAAGATGCAGTCAGAGTGACATTTTGATTGATTGGTTTAGTTGGATAAGCCCCAAAAATCATCACGTTTTTATATTGATATTTTCAGTGTTTTGATCTTGCACCTTTAAAGATGCACCCTGATGGATGAGTTTTTGCAAAAAACATGTTGAGATCACCAGAAAGACAGCCTTTTCAGGGATCGGAACACTCACTTTGTTCTGGGTTCCTAGAAATAAAACCGTCAACACGTTCAAGATCAAGAAAGACAGCCTTTTCAGGGATCGGAACACTCACTTTGTTCTGGTTTCCTATAAATCAAACCGTCGAAACGGCGATTCCTCCTTGGCGGAGATGCTGGAGAGAGAAGCCATTTTGGACGGGGTGGGTGGAGGCCACTCATTGTAGTTGAAGCTTTTTCTTCTTTGTAGTGCAGTAAAATTTAAAAATGGAGTTATTTCCTTTGTTGTGAGCGAAACTCCTTTTGGTAAACTGTAAAATTAAAAATAATTAAATAAAAAGGCTTGTATTGTGGAAATTTTGTGCAAATTATTTGGTCTAATCTCAGGCGGCCATTAGAAACTAAAAGAATTTGACTTCCAGCACCTCCGCCAAGGAGGAATCGCCGGTTTGATTTATAGGAAACCAGAGCAAAGTGAGTGTTGCGATCTCTGTAAAGGGTGTTTTCCTGGTGATCTCGACGTGTTTCTTGCAAAAGCTCGTCCGTCAGGGTGCTCCTTTAAGTGTTGAACACACACCAGTCAGTGTTGTGTTTATTGCACTTGTCGGTTTTATGTTGATTTTCTTAATGTTAAAACTCCTGTCAAAAGATTTGTGTTTATGCAACTTTTTTTAATTATTATGAGCCTCAACAAAGCAAGATTCACGTGCAAATGTTACCTTGCTGCTCAGTAAAACTATGTGATGGTTGTGATATGTGACTGTGCATGGGAAAACCAGACATAATGGAATTTGGGCATAAATTGAGATTTTAATTTTTCATGGTGGAGCAAAGATTCTTTGTTAATATACACAGAAAACCGAATTGAGTCATTTTGTATAGTGTTTATTTTATAACTATTTGAAGTTTGGCATTCGACATTTGGAGAAATTGGGCATAGAAGATACGATTTTGCCTCTTTGTTTCTGTTGACTTGATTTAGAAAACAATCATATAAACAAAGAAATCATTTAAAGTTGTCTTTCATGTTGTGGGTACTGGTAGAATACATAAAAATATGCCCTAATTACAAAATTGATATTTTGGGGGTTGCTGACTATTTTTGGCTTTTGCTCAAAACCTTCAGAGCGACTTATCAAATCAAATCAAATCAAATTCACTTTATTATCTCCCAAGGAGAAATTTTGTTCCGGTGCCAGAATAACAAAGACATCGACATTCAGCATGCATGAATAGGAGCAAAGGTTACACATAATACACACTTAAAGATACACATTATATGTGGATACATACACGTCTAAGGATAAGCATGCATAGTTTCTTTTAACGCGATAAACACACATTTAAACCTAAAAGGATCATGAGTTTATGAGGTGGATGGATCTGGGGATGAAGGATTTCTGTGCCCTGGAGTTGACTTTAAATGTTTTGTAGCGATGTCCAGAAGGTAATAGTTCGTAATGTTTGTTCAAAACATGGGAGGTGTCATTTACAATCTTCCTGGCTTTATGCTTGCTTATGTAGATTTTTCCCATGCATCATCACATATATTAGATTATGGTAGCTCCGTTGTGGTTTTTCCTCGAGTCTTGCTGTTGGTTATTTGTGATAGAGGTAATAAATTATGCTTATTGTTGAACAAAACTTTGACTATTCTTGTTTTTTTGCCTTATCCGGACTGTATATTATTTGTAATTTGAAATACATGTTTTACACTGAAAATATTTGCGATTATCAAGAATTTGATATCTTTCTTTTATCAACAAACTTGTGTTATACTATTCCACTTCTGTGATACTCCTGTACATGAATCTTCTTTATTGTGTAGTGTTTAAAATTATGTTTCTGTGGAATTATGTGATATTATTACATTTTCAGTATTTTGTTGAAATTCTGTTATATGCAAACTGGTGGGGTTTTTCAATGCCTTTTATAGAGTCTCAAACTGTAAAGCACGATCTATCGGTTGATCGTTGTCTATCAGTCCTCTGTGAACCCTTTCGCCGCCAGATATTTTTCAGCCCAAAAATTCCATTCATTTTACCTGCATTGGTAGACAAAAGACTTTTATCTGATTCAGGTCTGATAGATGTAAAAATAATAAGGCCTATCCTTGCCTCCCAAAATTAGTAACAGAGTGTCATTAGATAACATACCCTAACTGTGGTGATACCGGAGTGTCTTTTGTAAAAATAGTTCTCCCACCTTCTGGAAGTTCTGTACTTGAAACTTCGTCTAATCTGCCACTCTCTTTGACTCTGCCTTTTCCCTTTGTTTTCTATTATCTGCTATCTTTCTGACTAATTGGCCCATTCTCTTGCCATTTAAAAAAAATCTTCCAAATAATTTGTCTTCTTTGAGCTCTTCCTAAATCTGTATGCAGAGGGGATCCAGTGAAAACTGAAAACTGGACACATACGTGCCTTACCCATTATGGCCATATGGCCTGGGAATGCAAAAGAAGAAGAAGAAACAGCACCTTTAAAATAGTTGCACTTTAGGGGGTAGTATGAAAAGGAAGAAAATAAGTTCAGCAAAGATAGGGTAGAAAGTGAACTGATGAGATATTATGGGGAGAAGATAGAGCCCAAGATAGTCAGGAATAAATTTTTTAGATATTCCGTTTGCTATGTAGAAGGATATTAATTTAATGAGATTCAAAATTTTAAGGAAGTTGGTCAGATAATGAAGAATTGATTTTTTTTTTAAAGTGTGTGGCGGGGGGGGGGGGGGGGGGGGAGATGTGCAATAGAGGGAAAGACGGGTTAAAAGTCATGCATGACCGTTAAATGCCCCTGTCTAGCCGGGGACACCCGGGCCCCGCATGATGCGTGCAGAGTGTCATGCACGACTATTAGTCCCCCCGGATCAGCCGGGGAAGCTCGGGCCCCACATGATGCATGCAAAGGAGTAGGGGACATGTGTGACAGTAAGGCCACACATGTTGCGTGCAGAGAAGGACCACAGACCTTTCGCAGTATCTATGCAAGACCAATCCGGCCCCCGGGGTCGAACCCCGACCGGCACAGCTCCTGCCCTTCATTTACCACTACTTTGATCTTTGGCCTCTAGTTCCTTAATTTAAACTTTAATGTGAGGAGGGGGGAGGGGGAGGTGACTGAGACAGGATGGTCTGGTTGGAGGTCTGGTTGGAGGGCTGTTTTGAATGCATCCAAATACTGATTGGAGGCAACTTGCTCAGGGAGACTGTTCCACTGAGGGATAGTGCGGGGAGAGAAGGTGGATTTTCTGCACCGAGTTCTATGGCTGGGGATGTCATGTGATGCTGAGTGTATTTGTGTTTGGTTTTTGTTGCCTGTCCTTCGTTTACATATCTCGTTAAGTTTGTAAAAAAAATGTTCTTAAGATCATTTTCTTGATTTATATTGTTAAAAGTTTTTGCCACTTGTCGGCAGCTTTTGTCTTAAAGCAGCGCATTTTTTCATTGTGCCATTGCAAAAGTATTTTGTGGTTTTTGTTTGTTTGTTTGTTTTAATATGGTGTATTATCAGTATAGGAGAATGGTGCTTTTCTTTATTTCGCATCTCTTCTCTAATCTGCATTTTTTTTAAACAGTTTATTTAAGGCATTTGAAATATAATGACATTCTTTAGTCTGCTTAACAAAATTGTATTTTTGACAGTCAAATGCATGTACAAAACAGCTTACAATTTATGAAAAGAAAATAACTGTATTGCAGCATCAAAGAGAAAGAAGGAATATATTTCAATATTAAATAAAGTAAATTTCTTAAGAAATGTATGTATGTAAATACTTGTAGTGAGACTTTTTTTATATTGTAGTTTCAAAACTCAGTATAAAGTTTTATTTTGTTCTGTTGAGATGTTTCTTTTCTTTCCACCTAGTAGTGACTGAAAGCGTGATTTGCTATCTTTCTCAATATTTCTCTTTTACTCTGTGTGTGTGTGTGTGTGTGTGTCTGTGTCTGTGTGTGTGTGTGTGTGTGTGTGTGTGTGTGTGTGTGTATCTGTGTGTGTGTGTGTGTGTGTGTGTGTGAAGTAAAGTAAAATCTAGTTAAAATTGTGTGTGTGTGTGTGTGTGTGTCTGTGTGTGTGTGTGTGTGTGTGTGTGTGTGTGTGTGTATCTGTGTGTGTTGTGTGTGTGAAGTAAAGTAAAATCTAGTTAAAATTGTGTGTGTGTGTGAGCTTAGAGCTTAAAGCTTAAGTGCTGTAGTAGTTTTCTTAATAAATAAATGTGTGTGTTTGCAATGTTTAGACATTTTTTTCTTTTTTGTTTATCTAATTAAAGGGGATTTGTTTGGTTTTAACATGTACAATTTGGTGCATTTACCTTTGATTATTATATTTTGTTTTTAATTCTACATGATACACACACACACACACACACACACACACACACACACACACACACACACACACACACACACACACACACACACCACACACACACACACACACACACACACACACACACACACACACACACACCACACACACACACACACACACACACACACACACACACACACACACACACACATGTGCATAGATGCTCTCAACACATATTTTATTTTCGTGCTCTCTTTTTCAGTCGGTGACTTTTCATTGTATAAATGTGTTCTTTGTTTTTCTTGATTATTGAAATAGGCCATAGGAAATTAGAGTTTTTTTACTTTTTGACTACATTTATTTTATTCGAAGTCCATCCAATTTAGAAAAATTTACATTTTTATTCAGGGAAAATAAATACTTCTCAAACAGAAGAATAAATGACGATTGTTTGGATGATTTTTTTAATGGAAGATTTTGTGTGTATTGACATTTTCATGATTTTATTCATCTCTCTCTCTCTCTCTCTCTCTCTCTCTCTCTCTCTCTCTCTCTCTCTCTCTCTCTCTCTCTCTCTCTCTCATCTCTCTCTCTCTCTCTCTCTCTCTCTCTCTCTCTCTCTCTCTCTCTCTCTCTCTCTCTCTCTCTCTCTCTCTCTCTCTCTCACTCTCTCTCTCTCTCTCTCTCTCTCTCTCTCTCTCTCTCTCTCTCTCTCTCTCTCTCTCTCTCTCATTAAATTGATGGAAGTATTTTAGGTCTGCTTCAAAAGATCATAAAAAAGCAAAATAAATTGGGATTGATGCCAGTTGACACTTTACACATGGGGAAAAAGAAGTAACAAACCAAACATACATAAACGCACGCGTTCATAAACGAGCATAAATCAAAGGAACATGGGCAAAATGTAACTGAAATTTGCTTCATTTCATAAGATAATTGGCATGGGCTTCTTACCCGCCCATGGGCTTCTTACCCCGATAGGGTATGCATTTTACTCCTTTCTCCCCTAGTCACGACTCTTACAGGCTGATATTTTTGTTGTCAAATACAGATTTGCACTACAAAGAAAAAAAAAGCTTCAACCACTCTCAGTGGCCTCCACCCACGTGTCCAAAATGGTTTATCTCTCCGGCAACTCCACCAAGGAGGAATCGCCGTTTTCACGGTTTGATTTCTGGGAAACCAGGGCAAAGTGAATATTCCGATCCTTGAAAAGGCTGTCTTTCTGATTTACATTTGATACATTGTGAAAAAGTGAGTGAATGTATGAATGAAAAATGGTGTTTTACGTCCTCTGGGTCTGGAACAGACACATATATATATGGGACATTTGTAGATACAAAGATGGTGGGAACAATACTGGAGGCAATGTCCGGAGACAGTGCAACACCAGTAAAGTCTCGATTTTTTAACAATACAGATAGGTGTAGCAGTATATAACCACGCCTCGGTTAAGCCTCATCGGCTATGGTACCGCCACAATAATTAGTATGAAAAAGTGAGTTGAAAGAACGCTTTTTTAAAAGATCAAGCTTTGTAAAAAAAAAATTACGAATAGTATTAGGAATAAAGTCTGTTTTGACCATAAAAGAACTTCACCAAAAGACATTGCTCGAAAATAGGGTTTTACGCCCTCTTCGGCCATGTGGGGCATTTGTAAATACTGTATAAAGATGGTGGGAACAATACTGGAGGCAATACCCGGAGGCAGTGCTTATCCAGTAAAGTCCCGATCTTTTTTTTAAATACAGATATGTGTAGCAGTAACCACGCCTCGGATAAACTTCATCGGCTATGGCACTGCCACAATTATTGAAAGACATTGCTGTCCACTTTTTTTTTAAAATTATCCCGCATTAAACAGGTTGTGGGCAGATTTTCATAGATTTTCTGTCATTTCCAGGCAATGTGGGGATACGATGAGATTTGTGAAATTGCAGATGATGAGTTGATCTTTCATTTCAGTCTAGACGACTGATTTTTTTTTTATACTGTCAAGAAAAAGAAAAGAAAGTGGAATGAAAGAGATATATAATCACTTGACTATTCGGATACAGCATTATAGACAAAGGGAGGCAACCCAGCCTGGCTTTTTTTAAAGTCAGATTGCTGGGTTTGTCTCCCTTGGTCTATCCAATTCTTTTTGCCCACGTACCGTAATGCGAGATGATCGAATATTATGTTAATGCGAGTGCGAGGTTACCATAATGAAAGATTATTTGTGCATGTTGTCTAGTCAGGAATGTATGAAAGGCTTGAAGATAATAATAGGTAATAGTGAATGAGAATGATTGTCTGGCTTGGAACAAGGAGTGGTAATGAATGAAAATAATGATTTAATGAATGACGACGAAAATGGTGTTTTACGTCCTCTTGGTCTGAATCAGACACATATGGGACATTTGTAAATACAAATATGGTGGGAACAATACTGGAGGCAATGCCCGGAGGCAGTACGAAACCAGTAAAGTCCCGATTTTTTTTTTAAATTAATACAGATAGGTGTAGCGGTAACCACGCCTCGGGTACACCTCACGCCTATGGCACCGCTACAAGTAATTAAGAATGATTTAATGAATGAGACTGGTTGATTATTTTCAAAAGTGTTAGTTATGGATGTTATTGAATGAACTGTCTGAAAGAATTAGTTATGAATGACATTGCTGATGTATATACATCCTGACATACGTGACTGTGAATGGCAAAATGTATGCTGTGTATGTTATTGAATAAAGATCCGTTACAAAAAAGAAAGAAAAAAAAATGTTGGTTGAATTAGAGGCTTTATTGTTGGAACAGGTAAACACGAGTATCGTGGAAACATCACTTAGTTTTGCTTAGCCGTACATAAGAACACACACACACACACACACACACACACACACACACACACACACACACACACACACACTCACATGCACACACACACACACACACACACACACACACACACACACACACACACATATACACACACACACACACACTCTGAGGACATAGATATACATTCTTTGATGAACATGTTAAGTGTTTTCGGAACACACACACACACACACACACACACACACACTATGCACACACAAAAAAACAATATACACACACACACACACACACACACACACACACACACCTACACACACACACACACACACACACACACACACACACACACACACACACTCACACATCTACACACACACACACACACATCACACACACACACACACACACACACACACACACACACACACACACACACACACAACAATGTATGCTCTCTCAACACACATCTCACACACACACACACACACACACACACACACACACACACACACATATATATATATATATATATATATATATATAAAAACAAAGTTTAGAATAAAAAAAAAAAAAAAAAAAAAAAAACATTTTATATAAATTGTGCTGATTTACTTTTTCTCCCAATGGGGGAGGGACAGTGCCTTATGCAAAGACAGCTGTTTCGACCTAAGAGAAGGTCGAAACAGGTCGATATATATATATACCACTATGAATCACACATGCGCACAAAACTTTATTTATCGTAAAACCATCAAAGGAATTTTTGACACACATGTGGTACACACACATACCACGAAAGAAAATAAACGCCATTATCATGATCCAATGTGTTGGGCAGACCAATCTAAAAAATGTTATTTTTAGCTCTGCGGTTTACGGTAATGCTACAAAGGGAAGTAACTTAGTTTCTGATTTTCCCTTTAATTTTAAGAAAAGCAGGCGGTATCAAGGGCGTACGCCCTCCATTAAATTACTGTTTTCGTGTAGCACATCGCAGCACACATGTCAGAAACATATTTGTATTAAAATAAAGATTTATTATAGAACATTTTGAAATAATCTTGTAAATGTTTAATATTTGTATTACAGAAAGCTATAGTTTTAAACATATATGTTTGGTCAGACCTGAACAATTACCGTAATTTATTATCTTATACAATCAAAATCTAGTATGTTCATATATTGGAATTATTTGAAGCCACGCATCAGCGCGGTAGATTCATAAGTATACACTTAGTAGGTATATAAGTATTAGTATATAGGCCTCCGTAAATAACTATATGTTGTGGAAGTTTATGAGTACACTTAGGTAAGTACTAGTCAAAATTTCCTAAGGATAGAAGCATGGTCGCACGCAAGTGAACGCGTTTTTGCACACAGACAGACCCACACTGAAACACACTTGCACAAACATACACGCACACTCACAGACGCATACTCGCACACACTCACTCCCCCTCTCTCTAGCCGAACAGATCTCCTGCGCGCACATACATTCATACACATGCAAGCACAGCGGCACACATACACGCACACAGATTACATACAGACATACATCGCACACAACAACAACATACAGTATTTATACGGCGCTGAATCTTGATAGAAATCAAATCAAAGCGCACACACACGTTAGCATTCAAAGCGCATTCAAACACAAACGCAATACAAAGCGAACACACACGGATAACATAAATGGAATATAGCAGAAACAGACCAAATGGCAAGAGAGAGAAGAGAAAGAGAGAGGAGCTTTAATGACGGGGGAACAGGTGGGTTTTGAGGTTAGCTTTGAAAGCAGAGAGACACGCACGTACACAAACACTGACACGCAGGGGAGGGGGGGAGGGGGGGTATTGGAAAGACTGCCGGAACAGATGGGTTTTCAGGTTTGTTTAGAACGATGCTAAAGATTGACTAGCTAAAGGCAATGAATTCCAGAGTTTGACTGCTGATGCTGTAAAAGCTCTACCACCGTGCTTATCACGTTTACATTTTTGTATTCGAAAGATATGCTATTGTCATTTGCTGAGCTTAGGGATCGAGATGGAACGTAAATACATTTCAAGAAGCTCAGAGAGGTATTGCGGTGCTGTTCCCGATATGATCTGATAGCAGAGACAGGCAGCTTTGTAATTTATTCTTTGTTGCACGGGTAGCCAATGTAACTCTTATTTTGTAGGCCTACTGATAAACCATAACCCACTGCCGGAAGATGCATGCCAATCATTCGTTCCCGACCATGACTGCAGAGGGGGCAGATGCTATTCTGGCGGGATGGGCTAGAATAAGTTCTTGTGAAGATACGAAAATGCCTTGCCCAGGGTATATCCCCACTCTCCCAGCCAAAGTGGGTTGAAGACAGCTAGCGTTGGGGAAGGCCAAATTCAGTTGGTCTAACACAGCAGAAACTGAAATCCAGGTTAGCTAAATCAAAGCAAAAAGCAGGAGTATCAAACAAGTTCAGTTTTAGTTATCTAAAAACACAACATCTCAGTTTTATACGAGTATATATTTTTGTCTTCTTTTGGGACGGTCTCACTTATCGAACCATCCAAAAAAGACAATGTGTAATTTCCGATATTGTGAATAAAAATGTATTTAAAATCTCAACAACCAAAAAAGACAATGAGAAGTGTTTAAATGCGCAAAATATGTATTTGACACCTATTTTAATATTATTTGGTCATGACAAAAATGTACATATTGATAAGATTGTATACTTCATAATACTATATGCCAAACAGTTCTTGTACAAATGTAAACTTAACAAGCGGGTTCCGGAGTTACAAGGATATCTAAGAATGTTGAAATACAGGCATCATATTGAAGAATATATTGCTAGAATTTTTTTTAGGCACGATACGTTTGTTTTGGAGTGGTTTCCATATAAATATCTGCTCGTCAATGAAGATTAAACCGCATTGTGCAATCAATTAGTTATATTCAGGCCCTAAAGAACGAGTCTCTGTCACAACGTTTCATCTATGTATAAATTATGCGACCCATAAACACCTGTTTGGACCAAACATTGTAGAGTGAGCACTGTCAGTACGCAACTGCCGCATTACTTTGATGGTTGTTATTACTAGTGAGACAACCTATGTATGGCTTTACCTATGTTTGACAGTGTGCTTTATGCTTTGTTGTTTGTGTAGGCAACGTTCTGTTCGTATTTTTATCTGTTTTTGTACATTATGTTTTCCACATGTTAACTTGATATGTAACAAGCTTAATTGCAAGCTTCTTCTCCTTATGTGTTTATACGAGTTGTTGTACGTATTGACAAAAAATGTTTTTAAAAAAGTCTAATAAAAAAAAAGTTAAAAAAAAAAAAAAAAAAAAAAAAAAAAATAAACAGACAAAATAATGAAACAAACCAAAGTACCACACAAACAAATACACAACAAGTGCAGAGTGACGTTATTTTATTGACGAGACAAAACAGGCATAGAAAACTCAACAATACTTCCCTTCTTCACAATCAAGCAGTCATCCCAAAAAGAAACACATAGGCCTACTTTTCAAAACTTGAATATTTATTACAAATTTTATTAATTTCCAATTTGAAATATTTTATGTAACAATTTCTTTTGTTTCAATAATCACCAATTACATTTTTCATGCTAATTTTGGTTTGGTGACATCCTTCCAGCATTTTGACATCAAAAGTGAAGAATTAAAAAAAAAAGTTTATATAGGAAATTCAAACGGGTATTCTAGGCATAATTGAATAATAACAGTTAATAATAAGCTCTGCGACCTACGGAAAATCTGCAAATCTGCAAATGAGTAATCTCTGAAAGCAGGCAATGAATGAAAATCCGTTTAACGTCCTCTGGTCTGAAACAGACACATATGGGACATTAACACATATAAAGATGGTGGGAACGATCCTGGAGGCAATGCCCGGAGGCAGTGCAACTCCAGGAAAGTCCCAGAATGAATGAATGAAAATCCGTTTAACGTCCTACGGTCTGAAACAGACACATATAGGACATAAGTAGATATAAAGATGGTGGGAACGATCCTGGAGGCAACTCAAATCTAACTTTTCAGTTTAACCCTGCCCTAGCACCTTTTCCCTTGGACGTTCGTTCTTGGTTACCTGAAATATGAAATCAATTTCAGCAGGAACTTCACGTAATAAAAATTTGCAAATGAATAAACCCTGAAAGTTTCCAAGCAGGCAACTCCAGTCAAAGCTTCCCCCACCCTAGCAGGTTCAAATTCAGATACAATTTTTGCATTGATGATGGGAAACTCAGGCAATCACACTCTCGTTCGACCTGAATATCAATTTAGTTAAGTACCGAAAGTTTCGCAATTTAATGGTTTTCCCCCCATTCAAGTAGATTCAAACTCAATTTCCCACGGACTGGTCCGTTTTTCGCTGATGATGGGAAACTCAGTCAACCATAATATCCTCATTCGAGCCGAATTTCAATTTTAGTTAAGCTATAGTACCAAACAATGTGCAACTCTTTAATGTTTTTTCACGGACTGGTTTTCTTTTTCCATTGATGATGGGAAACTCAAGCAATCACACTCTCGTTCGACCTAACTTGTTTCAATTTACTTACGTACCGAAAATTTGCAAGTTAAAAGTCCAGATCCAATTTCCCACGGACTGTCCAATCGTCACTGATGATGAAAAACTAAAGCTATCACATCCTCGTTCAACCTGAATTTCAGTTTAGTTTGGTTCCGAAAACTTTCAAGATTCAAGATTCAGATTTAATTTCCCATGCACTGATCTTTTTTCATTGATGATGGAAAGCGTAAACAGCATTCTCATTCAACCTGAATTACAATTTAGTTAAGTAGGCCTACTGAAAATGTACAACTTAATGCCCCCTGAATTTTAATTTAGTTAAGTACCAAAAACTTTCAATGCAAAGACAGCCCCCCCCCTCCAAGCAGATTCAGATTCAATTTCCCATGCACTGATCGTGTTTCATTGATGATGGAAAACCTAAACAGCATGCTCATTCAACCTGAATTCTAATTTAGTTAAGTAGGCCTACCGAAAATGTACAACTTAATGTCCCCCCCCCCCTTAACCCCCCCCCCCCCCCCCCCCCAAACAGATTCAGACCCAACTTCCCTCAGAATGTTCAATCACGATCAAACTCAAGCAATGGCGTTCTTGGTCAACCTGAACCCCCCTCCAGTGAACTTGTCCGGGAGGTTGTGTCCGGCGTTGGGGGGCGGAGCGGGGACCCTGGGCAGGACGAGGGGTCCGTCGCCCTTCTGGTGGAAAGAGAGGGCCTCCTGCACGGCCTGGCGCTGCTTCTTCTCCCTGAAGTACCTCTTCTTGAGGTCCTCCATCTCCACCTGCAGCTTCTGCACGCTGTACTCGCCCAGCTTGTTGTCCGACTCGAACATGTTGCGCTCCGCCACCAGGCTCTTCAGCTGGCGGTTTTTGTTCTTCAGCACCTGTGGAGTGGACATTATTTTTAAAGGTGGACCCTGACGGATGAGTTTTTGCAAGAAACACGTCGAGGTCACCAGAAAGACGGCATTTTCAAGGATCGGAACAATCACTTTGCTCTGGTTTCCTATAAATCAAACCGTCAAAACAGCGATTCCTCCTTGGCGGAGATGCCGGAGAGATAAGCCATTTTGGACGGGGTGGGTGGAGGCCACTCATTGTAGTTGAAGCTTTTTCTTCTTTGTAGTGTAGTAAAAAAAAAGAAGGAACTATTTCCTTTGTTGTGAGCGAAACTCCTTTTGGTAAACTGTATAAAATTAAAAAATATATAAATAAAAAGGCTTGTATTGTGGACATTTCGTGATTTGGTCTAAGCGACTCAGGCGGCCATTAGAATTCTTTCACAGAAAGAATTTGACTTCCAGCACCTCCGCCCAGGAGGAATCGTCGATTTGATGGTTTGATTTCTAGGAAACCAGAGCAAAGTGAGTGTTGCGATCTCTGTAAAGGGTGTTTTCCCGGTGATCTCGACGTGTTTCTTGACAAAAACTCATCCGTCAGGGTGCCCCTTTAAGCTCTCGTTTCCGGTGTATCCTGTATTCCACATCTACAAAATGTTCTAAACATTCACATCTTGATTCATTGCGGGGGGGGGGGTGTTGGTTGTTTTTTCTTCAACCCCAGAAAGGAAATGGTAAAAAACCCGTTCTTGTTGGTTATCGTTTCTTACCATGTGTTGCTGAGTGGAGAACATAGCAGGTGTTTTTGTTTCATCAGCAGCGGCAATAGTAGTAACAGTCGTGGTAATAGCAGAAGTACAGTAGTAGTAGTAACACTAACAGTAGGAGCAGTTAATGGTTGCGATAATTAGCAGCAGTACAGTGCATGTACAATAATTATTGGGATAGTAATTAAGTATGCCAGTCAGTCGTTTCTGACTATCACTGCCAGACAGCAGATCAGGGGGCACCTGTTATTCCGGCGAGCGGGGCTGAAACTTTGTTTATAGAGGAGAAGCCTTGCCTAGGGTACATCCACACTCTCCCAGCCAAAGGGATTTGAGGACAGATTAGGTTAGTAGCAGCAGCAGCAGCAGCAGCATTAGCAGAGTGTGGGGAAGCACTCCCTCTAAGGTAAGTGTACTCTCCGGGTGGTGGTAACAATTGTAGAAGTAGTAGGCCTAGTCATCATATTAGAGTACCCTCTGGTAAGTGCTGATCTGTGTGGCCACCTCAGGTCCAGGCTGTCTCTCCAACACAGCCCTCAGTTCCAGGTACAGTAGTACCAGTACTAGTAGTAGCAATATTAGTCACAGTACCACAGTACCCACCCTCTGGTAAGTGCTGATCTCTTTGGCCACCTCGGGTCCAGTGCCTGTATTCACGTTGAGATAGCATGAGACTTAGCATCATGCTAACTTAGAAGCTCTTCCAAAAGTCCTATTAAATCCTATAGGACATTGGAAGAGCTTCTAAGTTAGCATCATGCTAAGTCTCATGCTATCTCAACGTGAATACAGACCCTGGCTGTCTCTCCAACACAGCCCTCAGTTCCAGGTACAGTAGTACCAGTACTAGTAGTAGCAATATTAGTCACAGTACCACAGTACCCACCCTCTGGTAAGTGCTGATCTGTGTGGCCACCTCGGGTCCAGGCTGTCTCTTCAGCAGAACCCTCAGTTCCAGACATGGTAAAAGTGGTTCTAATCCTACAAATAGTACCACAGTACCCACCCTCTGGTAGGTGCTGATCTAAGTAGTTCTAATCCTACAAATAGTACCACAGTACCCACCCTCTGGTAGGTGCTGATCTAAGTAGTTCTAATCCTACAAATAGTACCACAGTACCCACCCTCTGGTAGGTGCTGATATAAGTAGTTCTAATCCTACAAATAGTACCACAGTACCCACCCTCTGGTAGGTGCTGATCTGTGTGGCAACCTCGGGCCCAGGCTGTCTCTCCAGCAGAGCTCTCAGTTCCAGACATGGTGCAAGTGGTTCCAATCCTTTCAAATAGTATCACAGTACCCACCCTCTGGTAGGTGCTGATCTGTGTGGCCACCTCAGGTCCAGGCTGTCTCTCCAGCAGAGCTCTCAGTTCCAGACATGGTGCAAGTGGTTCCAATCCTTTCAAAGAGTATCACAGTACCCACCCTCTGGTAGGTGCTGATCTGTGTGGCCACCTCAGGTCCAGGCTGTCTCTCCAGCAGAGCTCTCAGTTCCAGACATGGTGCAAGTGGTTCCAATCCTTTCAAAGAGTATCACAGTACCCACCCTCTGGTAGGTGCTGATCTGTGTGGCAACCTCGGGCCCGGGCTGTCTCTCCAGCAGAGCTCTCAGTTCCAGACATGGTGCAAGTGGTTTCAATCCTTTCAAATAGTATCACAGTACCCACCCTCTGGTAAGTGCTGATCTGTGTGGCAACCTCGGGCCCAGGCTCTCTCTCCAGCAGAGCTCTCAGTTCCAGACATGGTGCAAGTGGTTTCAATCCTTTCAAATAGTATCACAGTACCCACCCTCTGGTAGGTGCTGATCTGTGTGGCAACCTCGGGCCCGGGCTGTCTCTCCAGCAGAGCTCTCAGTTCCAGGTAGAGGCGGTCCTTCTCCTGCAGAACTCGTTCCACCTCCACCACCTCCTCCGTGCGTGCGATCAGACGCTTCTGCAGAGCCTGTGGGTGGTAACACGCGTGCATGTGCACACGAGTAAACATGCGGGTACACATGCGCCCGCTTGCGCACGTGCGCGCGCGCGCACACATACACAAGTGCGTGTACATGCATATGCACACTTGGGGTTTCAAACACACACACATGCACACACACACACACACACACGCGCGCGCGCGCGCGCGCGCGCACGCACACACACACACACACACTTATGATAAATGTTACCACTTCTACCTCCTCTTCCATTTTTCCTTTCACTTAGGCTACTCTTTGTTTATGTGTGTGTATGTCTGTGTGCAAGAACGCGTTCACTCTCGTGCGTGCACGTACGTGCGTGTGTTTCTGTTTTGCGTGTGTGTCTGCTGTGCGTGTGTGTGTGCGTGTGTGAGTGTTTCAATCCTGATTGTACAGCGCTTTGTGCTCGATAAAAGCGCTATATAAATATCCGTTTATTATTATTATTACTATTATTATTATGTAGGGCTATCTGTCCGT
>JAGGCT020002050.1:0-25000 GCA_017654935.2 Phymorhynchus buccinoides
TAATAATAATAATAATAATAATAATAATAATTGGCACTTATATAGCGCACATATCTAGAAAATTCTATTCACGGCGCTTTACAAAGAAATAAAACTATAAACATTCACACACACACACACACACACACACACAAAGAAAGACGATGAAGGGGAGAGGGTGGGAAGGGGGGTGACTTTGTCACACACACATACACGCTACATGCACACACACACACACACACACACGCACGCACGCACACACACACACACACACACAAACACACACACACACACCACTCAATTTCCATACGGCACAATCAACACACACACATGCACACACACACACACACACACACACACACACACACACACACACATTGCACGCACACGCACGCGCACACGCACACGCACGCGCACACATAGCATAGCATAGCATAGCACTGCAGGATTTACATGCCTCCCAGTTTGAAACAATGAAAGTCACAGCATTTAGCATAGCACTGCAGGATTCACATGCCTCCCAGTTTGAAACAATGAAAGTCACAGCATTTAGCACAGCATAGCATAGCATAGCACTGGCACTGTAGGATTTACATGCCTCCCAGTTTGAAACAGTACGTGAATAAACTCAACCGCTTTCACATCAACTGTCTCCGCAAGATTTTGAGAGTGACATAGCAGGACAAAATCCCTGACACCGAGATATTTGAGCGGACGGACATGCCTATATAGTATCTTCACACTACTCCACAAGTCACAACTACGCTGGGCTGGGCATGTCATCAGAATGTCTGACAATCGACCACCAAAATGTGTCTTCTATGGAGAGCTGAAGACTAACTGCTGGTGCACAGAGTCTTTGTAGACCACAGTTGAGATTCAGGGACACCCTCGAAGTGTCCCTAAAGAACTTCAACATCAATGTTTCCTCATGGGAAACCCTGGCACAGAACTACCAGCATGGCGTGGTGCAGTAACAAAGGGAGCCACCAACTTCGAGGCGCACCGTATCGAGACATCGCAGTCAAACTCAAAGCGTGAGGCATGCAAGATCCGCCTAAACAATAGCAGCTCTGCAACCCCAACAGATCCCCCCAACTCTTTCTCTACTGTTATTGAGCGAACAAAGTACCTCTCACGAGGGCTACGTAGCAAATCGAGATATCTAGTTTAGCTCAAACTCCCTCGATTCCTAGGGGCTAGGTTTGCTCATACATCGGAAACGCATCTCAGTCCTGACTGTTGGAGATCCTTGCTGGCTCGCACTCCAGCATCCCAGATTTTCACAAGGACGAACTGTTAAAGCATGGCCATCATCCCTCAGGACGGACGAACGAAGTAGAATACACAATTTCGCCTGCAGATTCCTAGCCAAGGCAATTCCGGTTGGTACTTAATTCTTGTTCAATGTTATACCAAAAGTGTTGCAAATTTAGCCCACTTTTTCTTAATCAAAATAAATGCTGAAAATATGAACGCATTCCGTGCAGCCATTTCTGGGTTATTCAAGATTGAAATTTGGCCATATTTCGACCAACATTTGGCCAATTGGTTTCATATTGTAAATTTAGCAACTTATGGCTTATGAGAGTCGTGGAATAGAATTAGATGACCGACGTACGCCTCCATTGAAGCAGCATCATCAGCGCTGGGCGGTTCACCAGGACGGCATCGACTAAAAACTAAATTAGGGATTAGGGGCCATAGATCAGAGTAGTGGTAAATGAAGAGCAGGAGCTGTGTCGGTCGGGGTTTGTCGGTCTTGCCTGGATATGCGGTCCATGGCCAATAAAAATACAGACTATCATTATATTAGGCCTACCATCAAGACTGCAATTTTAACTCTTCTGTGTCATTACCATCAAGACAGCAATTTCAACTATTTCTGTGTCATTGCCATCAAGACAGCAATTTTAAATCATTAGTGTCATTACCATCAAGACATAAATGCAAAACTATTGTGCCATTGTACTAGGCCTATCAAGACATCAATTTACCTGATCCAGATCCAGATCCAGGTTTTCTTGTCTCTGAATTCAACCAATAAGATATAATCTTTTCAGTCACATGGCCAAAGACCGGTTTTGACGCCATTTTGCAGGTGTCATCTGGGGCCTACAGTTTTGCCGATAAAGTCGGGACTTATCAGTCCTAGATTGTAAAATATATAATTTATCAAGTAAGTATCTGATAGACTAATAGTGGCAATATTAACATTTCTTCCCCTCACAACACTATCTGAACCATCTTAGACGGAAAAAGTGCTGTCTCTATAGTATAGGGGATTTGAAGAATGAAAATATCGTGTTCGTGGGGATCTGATATTTATGATAAATACATGTACAAAAGTTTTCACAGTGATAACAATACTAATAAATCTTTGTTCCAGCTAACAACTGACTCAAGAACCCGTAACAGTGATTTAAAAATACTAACTCGGTATAGCCGAACTAATATTAGAAAAAAATTCTTTTCTAACAGAGTAACACTAACATTGTGTAACAAATTTTGGAATACTCTTCCTGCACATAATAGGTACGTAGACTTCCGGGATTTTTTCAATTGTAACGTAATCATCTAATGAATGGACTCGATAAACCCAAATAAATGAGAATATTTGAGGGCGCTCATTGGTCTCTTCGGCAAAAAGTGCATCTACCTGTATTAATGCTTGAATATTATTATTAACCAAAATAAAATAAACGAGTGTCTTACTGATCGATTGACTCATTGAGTCGATCTTCCAAGTCTAGAACAACATCAAGCTCATTTCATGAAGTGTCCGGATTATTTTTTATTATCTATAACTAAAGCACTGCACTTTTAATAAGTACATGTGTCATCGAAGCGTCTATATTTGCTATCCTCGAAAAAATATTGGTTGTATTTTCTTTTCAGGACCGACCGCGTTAAGTGTTGCCGTTCTCAAAACGATCCATCCGTTTTTCGATAACGCGAGTTACTTTCCTTCAGCACGAGCTGCAAGGTCAGGATCAAGGTCGAAGTGAACGATGTGCAAACCTACCGACTCAGTGACTACAAAACGATTCTTGCCTGTTCTATGCCAATTTAAGTGCTAAATCTAAAACTATTTTGTTTTATTTGATTCAATGCTGTAAATGTGAGTGTAGAATGTGTTTTTGAAACGTCAAAATTCTTTAACAGTTTAGAACATCGTGTGCTATTAATCGGTGAATTGATCAGATCGCATGGGAATAAAAACGTATTTATTGACGTCATTACTGAATACGTCAAACTTTGTCAAATTGATGCTTCATAAGCTGCCATTAAAAAGTCAAAAGAAGGGGCTTTGGAGTTTGGTCGAGTCAAAGTTTATTTCATGCAAAAACAAAATATATGACTATTATGAGCTTCTTTTCTACAAAAAAATACACAATTTTTTTCTACAGACAGCCCACTATATGATATATCTGTGAGTACTTTTAAAACAAAAGAATCGAATTCTGTCCCATTTCCAATTATGTTGATTGTTGGAAGAAAGCTGTCACAACATTTTCTAATGGACACATGTATGAAAAAATAAATAAATACCCTGGAAAATTGTACCCACTTTTGAAAATTAGAAACAGAAAATGCATATTTACTGCGAGTTAACTATATTCCAAAGCCCTGCCTGCCTGCAGATTATTGTCTGACAAACTGCCCAGAATGCCGATTTTTGCTTGTTTTCAACTTTCATTTTTTCTTCCTGAATGAAAATTATGAATAAAAACTCATACCAAATTGTACTTCTGTCTTTTGTGGTTCTATTGGTGTGCTTTTTATTCTTGTGTATGATGTGTTATTATTTTAAAACATTTGTTGAAAATACCAACGTATTGGAGTTTTTGGCCGCCGACAAGCCTTCTGACTAAGGCCGTCGGCACCCCCCGGCACTTCATGGCTTTGGATGAGCCTGCCCATTTACTCAATATTAACTAAAGTGGTTCTATCTAAAAGGAAATTGAATGCTCTTTAAAACCATGCACTTTTTGAAAGGGTGGGGTCATGTTAAGCTGGTTAAAATTTAGTTCAAACTTTTCAAAGTAAAATTTCTGATCGAAAATGAATTTTTGCGTGAAAGTTACACCGATCGAAAGCTTGAGGTTTTCTCTTCCCGTGACGACATGTTCTATTTGTATCCGACCAATGGGCACGCTCAACCACGAACCCAAACTCCGCGCAGCGCGTGACCTCATTCAGCCATTTACAACTGGCCGACAAAAATGGCGCACGCACGACAACGCTAACAGAGGTTCAGTTT
This sequence comes from Phymorhynchus buccinoides, assembly GCA_017654935.2. Lineage (NCBI taxonomy): Eukaryota > Metazoa > Mollusca > Gastropoda > Neogastropoda > Raphitomidae > Phymorhynchus > Phymorhynchus buccinoides. Next base: position 4,244 of record JAGGCT020002050.1, read on the forward strand.
CATCGCGAAAATATTGCCCATCTTGAAATTATCTACGATATTGATTCCATGCTAGGTGAGTATTGCTGTTTAAGATTATATTCGTGCATTTTTTATGCATATATGATGTTGTAAAGTTTTGTATTTCCGTAAAACATGACATCGTTCTTGAGCTAGAAATCAAATCTTTGACACGGCGAGCAGTCGAGTACTATCGAAGCCGAGCTAATTTTTTCTCATCATGTAAACCGATCATAACCATTATAGATGTTTTGGAAAAAGCCTATTATTAACGCTTAAAGATGTAATTAGGAATAAAATTGAAAGATTTTAAAGAAATCGATCAAAATGTGAGATCACGTGATGTTGAAAAAATGGTCTGTCTGACTAGTTAGACTGAGTGACTTCCCTTGGCAATATTCGATTCTGTTTTTCGATCGGCCTAGGCCTAGGATCAGAATTATATTTCCTCGTTTTTTGCCCAATACTTATTCAAATCTGTTAAAATTATTGCGCTTCTAGACTTCTGCATGTATTTTGCAAAAGATTCAACTGTTTGTTTCTGAATTGAAAACCTTTAGTCAGTAAAGTGAAGCATCTTGATCTTCAACTAGTTCAAGTTCAACCCAGATTCTGAGATAGAGAGGAATATCATGCTAGGCCTAAGTAAACGTTGTCTTGGCCTAGACCTACGGCTACCAACAAAATCGAAACTAGTTAATGCTAAGCAAAACTACAAAAAACAGTCAATTGTTCTCAATATTGTGTTTCATTAACAATGAACAGATACTGGAGAATGCACACACACTGTAACAATACATTGAATGATTGATAAAGGTCTGCTGTTTCTCATTCACAAACATGAGATTTTGATTTCTGCACGCTTTATTTTACACACACACACTACAAGGAACTTAACTCAAGCACCTAGCAACCCAATAATAAACATACAATTAAAGACCCAACTGGGTTATATGCACACACACAACACACAATGCATGTGGATGTACCTGAATTAAGACAATTTGATGCAGTTTCAAGTTTCAGGGACTTCCTAAAACTCTCTCTCTCTCTCTCACTCTCTCTCTCTCTCTCTGCAGAAATGTTAATATTGCCATAATAGTCAGGGAATTGTCCGCATTTTTTTTTTTATTTTTAAGGCAAACTTTTACTAAAAGTTTTAGTTACTAAATACTTCAATTTTTAGAATATTATATTTTAATGCTGTAAAAATGGGGGGGGGGGGGGGGGGGCTTTTCAGATTTTTTTTGTCTCTGACAATTCCCATGCCTGCTCTCTCTCTCGCGCGCACGCACACGCACACACACACGCACGCACACACACACACTAAGGGGAGAGAGAGACTAAATATGCGCTTAAAATTTTAAAAACGAAGTTCAACAAAGACATAATATAATTATAATAATTTTATTAATAGCTCACACACATGCAAATATGCATGCACATACGCACATAACCTTTCTCTCGTTCTGTGTGTCGACTAAATTAATACAATGTTCTATTGCATTGCCTGACCTAGGGCCCAACATGGTCGTCAACGACTGACAGGAAGTCAACTACCACCTGATGTGATTCATAATCACCGTACTGGGAGTGAGCCAATTAGGAGTTTTCAAATAAATTTTGGAGATTCGCTTCAGATTATTTAAATATTAGCTTCATTTTACTTTGTCTTTGAAAAAAAAGATGGGAAAATTATATTTCAGGTGGGGGAAAAAATTGGACTGTGGATTGAAGTTGTTTTTCCTCTCAAGTTTAAATTCATGTAAGGACTTCACAACAGAATCTTAACGCAAAGCACTTGTGTCTTGCTTAGTTGCTAAAGATGAAAATATATGGAAGTATTCATTTCGGAAAATAAAAGTTAAATCAAAGAACTGACGCATATATTCTGTTTTATTATGTTGCAGGTGGCGAAATGGTTCCAAGATCTGATTCCTGGTTCCGGGTTTCCACCTGAACGTGCCAGGAACCTCTCAGGACTGAGGGAAACTCACCTGTCAAAGCATTGCTTGTCAAAGAATTTGACATTGTCACTTTGAATAATGCATTACGGCATAACTCAATCAAGTCTATGTGCATCATGCAAAAATATTTGTTTTTTGTTCCTTGTTGTATTGTTGTCCGCCAGCTAGTGAATGATCATTTGACGTCACGCGCTGCACGCCTTTTGGGCAATTGTTTGAGCGTGCCCATTGGTCGGATAAAAATAGAACATGTCACGGGAAGAGGAAACCCCAAGCTTTCAATCGGTGTAACTTTTATGCAAAAATCTTATTTTCGATAAGACATTTTATTTTGAACAGTTTGAACTAAATTTTAACCAGCCTAACATTGCCCCACCCTTTCAAAAAGTACATGGTTTTAAAGAGCATTCAATTTTCTTTTAGATAGAACCATTTTAGTTAAAATTGAGTAAAGGGGCACGCTCATCCAAAGCCATGAAGTGCCGGGGGGTGCCGACGGCCTTAGTCTGAAGGCTCTGGCGGCGGCCAAAATCTCCAATACGGTTGGTATTTTCAACAAATATTTTAAAATAATAACACATCATACACAAGAATAAAAAGCACACCAATAAAACCACAAAAGACAGAAGTACAATTTGGTATGAGCTTTTATTCATAATTTTCATTCAGGAAGAAAAAAAAAAGAAAGTTGAAAATGTGAAAAAATTTGAATATTTTTGTAAAACAAAAGCCTTAAAATTTTTAATGTTTTGTAAATTTAGCACTTTTACTTGTTTTCAGAGTAGAGGACATTAAAAACTTGACAATTTGGTATAAAGGGCAACTCAGTAGCATTAAAAATGACAAAGTTATAGCAATTTGAAAAACCTTCAAAATTGATCCTTTTTGGCCAGGCGCTCAAATTCGATGATGTACCATTTTCATTGGACCAGTATGATGTAACTATCACAAACAGAGTTCTGAAAAAAATTGAGCATAATCTCTATGTTACTATTAAGTTGTAATCCAGATTTTGTAGTTATGGTACTGAAAACAACTGTGTACCAGACCTTTGAAATACCCCCATTGTGCGATTTTGTTCCAAGAATCTGTGGAAATAACTTAATTTTTGACCGAGTTTGGAGATTTACAACTTTTTTTGTAAAGCATTTGATGTCAACAAATTTTGTGTGTTTGATTACCAGTATATAAAGATTAAAAATCAGAACTTTTAGATCTCTGTGACTTTATGTTTTTTTGCTGTGTGCGAGTGAAAATGGCACAAAAATGTTGCCGAAAAATTTTCTAAGTCCAAAAATCACATAAAACGTCATAACTTTTTTATTTTTTACCACACAGACTTGTTTCTGGTATCACATTAATCAGGATCAAAAGATCTATCAAACTGTAGCAACAGACAATGTGTAGCATGTATTATTGAAAACCCCTTTGGAATACCTACTACTATGATATTGGCTTACAATTTTTTTTTCCTTCTCCTACCTACATATTAAACGAGCACAGAATCTAACACAATTCAAAAACCTCCTTGGTGGATACACCAACATATCAAAACTACAATACGAGCATGACTAAAAGGCAGATTTGCCGAAAACAAAATACAAAAACCTCTCAGCTGTGCAAAAGTTCAAACAAAAATTACAGGACAGTGAAGAGGCCGCGAGGCCTAATGTCCTAACTACCTGACCTGACCTGATCACTTTTTCCGTAAAAAAAATCAATATTTTCTGTCCCGGATAGTACACTTGACACTTGGAGCACAAGTGAAGTTATAGTGTGCGTGCACTACAACTGCACGTCGCAAGTGAAGTTACAGTGCGCATGCACTACAACTGCACTTGTACTGTTTTTGGTTGAGGGGAAGAAATGTTAATATTGCCATAATAGTCAGTACACTGTCCGTTTGGCATAATTTGTATCTGGGGTACTGTATTTTGGTTGTGATTGCTGTTTATCTTTGTTGTCACAACAATGTTGTGTCTGTCACGTTCTCTCTTGGAGATGATGAGATTAGTTGGTCGGAGACCCTTATGGACAGTAAACGTTCTTTTGATGAAGTTATGTTTTACCGTCCTCTCGGCAGAAGCTATATAGGAGCGTTCTCTTTGGTAGATAAGTCACTTATAAGTGTTTCTGTTTCTGTGGGTTAGTCGAAAGCGGTGTGTCTATACCGGAAAATGGTGAATGCAGAATGGTCAAAACAAAACATGAAGGCAGACCTGTTTACCCTCCCGGTTTTGCCGGAATTATCCCGGGAATTTGCCAAAAATCTGGGTAAAATAATAAATTCCGGGTGAACGTTGAAAATCCCGGGATTTTGAAAAAACGTCTATTATTTGTTTCCGTTTGTATGAAAAGACGCAAGGGTTGTACTGTTGTAGTTTTGCACCAAACATGTCGTCAGGCAAGTCAACCGCAGGCGGCAAGCACCAGAAATCTTCGACAAACGACAGCAGTGATAGGGTGAAACGGCCAAAAGTGAAGCAGAAGTTTTCTCAAAAGTATTTGAAAGTGCCAGGAATAACAAGTTTGCGTTTCGGAGATGAGCATGCACACTGCAAGTACTGCAACGTGGACTTCAAAATTTCGCATGGCGGCATAAACGACATTGTGATGTGATTTCTTTTTTTTTCTTCTCAAATTCCGGGTTTTTCTGTGGCAAATTCCAGGTTGTTCATTTAATATACGGGTAAACAGGTCTGTGAGGGCAGAATGATCACAACAGCGTATTGTAGGGCTGAATTATGAAAACATTCTACAGAAACCCCCAAAATTTATTACAATGGAAAGTGAAATTGCCGAATAGCAAAGTGAATAACATGGTCCTGATGACACATTTCCATAGTTTGGGGTGTTGATTGTGGCCACGCACAGTCAAGAAGAAGATCCTGCACACTAGAATAAAATTCACGTCATACTGCATCATAATTTGCATCGATGTGTTTACAAACAAAGCAGCACGCGCACGCATACATGCAAACGCATCAGCGCTCAACATAAATCGAAGAACTCAATGAGTAGATGTCAATTATTTTTAAGTAGTCATGGTTTTATGGCATCGCACACCGTTCACACAGGCTGAGATCATCACAGGGCTTGTAGCGGCCTGGGCCGGGTGTTATTTTTAATGTTTTGGCATTTTCTGGTGTTTAGACACACCCATCAAAATGGCCTCTTTTGTGGCAATTTATCGATGAAAACTAGGGGAGAGCACCTATACCTATTCCCTAATCTATTCTGATTGGCAGTGGCTAGTATAGAGCGGCCAGTGGCAAGATCACGCAGGCTATTTTACCGCAACTTTTTACTTTACAGACAAAGACACATTCAGACAGACGCAAAAATTACAGGTAGAAAAGGAAAAAAAGAGAGCTCTAGACAGATAAAGAATGTCTTATGTATATATACTGTGCAAATATTTGTAAATATGTTTGTCATTTTATTGAGGGGCCATCAATTGGCTTTTAATAAAATAATGTTTTGGTTTTGAAAAAGGTAGCCCTGGAATTTTAATGTTGACGTTTGTGGGGTTGTAGTGTGCACAGCCAGACTTCCAATTATACATTTTTGGAATCCAACTATACATTTTTTAACAAACACATTTTTATATTAAAGCAATAATTTTAAAATCATCAACTCAATTGTGATCCAATTGCCTAGAGTAGATCTCAATCGAAGGATTTTATTTAATTTAGATCTCACAGCTTGCATTGTAGAGAATGTCCGCCCTTATTGTTTATGTTCCCGTTTTTGTATCGTATTGTTTGTACTCGTTTAATTTTTTTTTATATCTAACAACAAAAATGTCCCATATTACAATGGAAAGTAAAATTGCCGAGAGGACATAAAACCTTATTTCTGTCTCGACAGTCACACACACACACACACACACACACACACACACACACACACACACACTACATTATAGTGCATATGCCTCAGACAGAGAGAAAGAAAGATAGAGAGAGAGAGACAGAGAGGGCCGCTGTGGGCAGATAAACGGGGAAGATCAGACTTTGTTCTATTTCTAGTTCTGTCAATCTTGATATTTCATCTTTGTTCTTATGGTTTCCTTCTTCTTCTTGATATTTTCTTTTTGTTCTTGATCTTTCCTTCGGCGAGACTGCCGATCATATGGGGTTGTTTTTTTTAGTTCCAACTGGGCACGCTTGATGAAAAGTTTGCGAGCCCGAGCGAACTTTTTCAAGTTTTTGTAACATTTGTCACCGGGCGTGCGTTAATTTCGACCCCTGGTGTGCGTGTGTGAGTGTGGATTGGTGGGTGTGGTTGCTAGTGTGTCACTGTGTGCGTGTGCCCCTGTGGGTGTTGGGGTGTGTGCATGTGAGTATGTTATTATGGCATCATTGTTTCTGTGTGCAATTATATTTTTGTTTCTTCTCTTTGGGGCCCACAATCAAGATTTTTTTCTTCTCCAGAAGGAAACCATGAGTACCAAGATTTTCATTGGCAACCTTGACGATGAGGTTGGCGCTGATGATGTGCGGGAACTGTTTGAACAGTATGGAACAGTGGAAGAGTGTGACGTTCTGAAAAACTACGGATTTGTGGTGAGAACATTGATTTTTTTTTTTAATGCAAGCTCTTTTAAACTTGTTATATATATGAAGGGAAACAATTTTGACATTGTTCAGTGACTGAGTGATGCATCAACAATTTAAGTTATTTATATTTGAATATTATATTATTTGATTATAAGGGTTCCATTTTTTTTATTTTAGGAAAGTGGTGGGACTAGGACTTAGAATGTTAGATGTAAAAAAAAATTGAAAATATATTGAAAAAGGGGTTTCTGCAGTTGTCATTTTCATGATTTTGCCATTTAAAAAAAAAAGAAATTCTCGTCATTTAAAAGAAAAGTTTATTTTTTATTGTTTTTAAAGTACTATTGGTTCTGTTTTTATGTTTTGATTAATTAAATAACGCATTAGATCCTGTTACTGACTAGTGACACTGACAGTGAAAACTTTGTTTCCTTACAGCACATGGCCAACAAGAATGAAGCTAATTCGGCCATTGCTGACCTGCATGGCTACAACGTCAAGGGGCAGAGAATGAGAGTGGAGGTATGTAGCAAAGTAACCAAATCATCGGCCCGCCTGCCCGTCAAATGACTTCTTTAGTTCTTTAAAAAAAATCAATTTCTGCAACTTCAACTTCAAGACAAAACATTAAATTGATTAAAAACACGAGGAATCGTTCTGTTTTCCGTTCTGCAAAACAAAACATAAATAAGTTTTTAAGAAGTTTATCGTCAAGTGAATACGCTTTTTAACGAACACATCATATTTCTTCCATTTTTGAAAATTATGCGATGTGATACTAAGCAATGACTCACATTTTACTAATGTTAGTCCGTTTCGATGCATGTGGCCGAATGCTTTTAAAGTAGGCAGCATTTGATACTTGGATATGACCTATTTTGCGTTAGCTTTGACATTGGATTAAACAAAACAAAAAATCATTTTCGGATCAGAACGGAGAGATCTTTTACTAGTTTGTCATGTTAGTTTGACAACCCATTGAATCTATTTTGATTGGAAGATTTCACTTTTAAATAAGACAAATACATTTTTATATCATCAGCGTTTTCGTTCAGACCGTTTGTTTATGAGTTGTAATATGTGGAAAAGTCCTTTGTTATGCAGATGAAAATGACCGCCGTATGCTGCTGTTGGAACATGCTCTAATAGTTAAAAGTGTGTTAGTATTCCCGATGTATAGATGCTAGCGAACCAGGGTTCCCACTTCTCCCAAGCGTGGCCGATTTTTATGGAAAGCCTACAGTATGAAAACCGGGGTGTGTGTACGCGTGAAAAATCAAACAAAATTCGAATCAAAGAAAGGGAGGGTCAAACACAAATGAGGGAATGCAGATTGCACATTTTGCACTCTAGAGATATCAAGATTTATTATAAACTACTTCGTTTCAAGCCACCGCCATTGTAATGAAAAGGCATGCAGACTTAGGCTCGTTTGCGGATAGCATGCGTGGGAAGCTATCATTTTCAATGAAGACCTTGCGTTGATCCGATTCCGGGGATGGGATTTTGTTCTTTTCAAATAAAAGTACTGCCCTAACGGGGATGCGAGAACAGCTGTCCCTCCATTTCAGAGACTTTCGTTTTTGAACAGTTTTTCATAGTGGGAGCCCTGTAAAGCAGTTCGTTCGCGACACTTTTGCTAAGATCATAAGTTGATTGCAAGAAATATGTCAGGAAAAAGGTCGACATGCAGTGATTCATTGCCGTTCTGCAACTACAAGATGTGTAAAATTTGGATCAACATTGTTTAAAAGTTTCTTTGCGCCGTGCCTTGGTGATCCAATGCGAGTAGCGAAAGGCGAGGCCAAAAAAAAAGTGCACTCGTCCGTGTGTGCTTTTTGCCGCTCGACTTGTTTTACCCTGCTCGTGGGCTGCCGTGCGCTGGAGACCTCCTCCCGCAATAACGTTCACCGCTCGTCCTGTTGCAGCTTTCAACCGGCAAGCGTGGTGGTGGCAGAGGCGGAGACCGAAGAGGGTAAATGTCACTACTCAGTACTTCGTCACTGTTCCGCTCTATTTCCTTTTCCTCATGTTGCCATGCTGTTGTTACATCGGATATATACGTGTATAGCTAGTTGCTAAAATGCGTGGTGACATGAAGAATGAAAAGCTAGCTTAAGGCTAAGTGAATTTTTGGCGTTTTCTTATTTATATACCCACCAAGTTGATTCGTTTGAATGATGGGTGAGGTACACTATTACAAATTTGTGGCTTTGTTAGATCAGAGGGATCCATACTTCGATTTTTAAAAAATTCAAACTCATTGCAAAACTAGTAAACGGGTGTGTATTTTCACTTTTAAACATCCGCAAGTTACATCCACAGACCTGTACAAGACCAGACAGAAATATCTGATCATGCCGCACGAAAATGCCGTCGCTCCGAGACAGATGCTTACGATTTTATTTTTAGCGAACTATTGCGATCACTCTTAAGAATCTATTCCGAAATGTGTAATTGCGTACTGGGACTGTGGGAGAACATATTTTGATTAGTTGCAAAATCTTTCTTTTTATTATTTGATATTCAGATAAGTTTACAATCTGGTATTTTTGGATCCTTTTAGTTTACTGAATGGTTTATTGAATAATTGGAATGAACTGCAATCAATGTGAAAACCTACTTTTTAGTCTTGATATTGTGACAGGGAGTGATTTATTTTCTGTGCTGTTTTGTTTTATCCCCCTTTCCTTCTTCCTTTTTACTGCTGTATTCTTTTACAGGGTCGCATCCAGGTAAGGGTTTTGTGAAAGTTCCGGCTTTTTGTTTTGTTTTTACTGTTTGGTTTTAATCATTTTTTTGCAATTTCAACAAGTTAACTCTTTTTCCATTTCGTGATAAAAAGTTATTTCCTGAGATATATAACATTTCCCCAAAAAATGTGTTTATGACAATTTCGCCCAAGTTCTGTAATATCTGAACTTGTTGGATAATTAATTGCAAGTATCCACTTTTCATGGATCTGTATAACAGATGTAGAGTGCTTTAAAAAAAAAAGCTTGGTGCTCAGCCACACCAATCATCCTGGCACACAGTTTTGACAGTTCCGGTCTTCTTTCTGCGGCACAGGTACGACCGAGAAGAGCGTGGAGGTCGCGGAGGTCGCGGACGAGGGAGGGGAGGAGACGACTACCGTTCCCGACCCTACCCCCCAGGCCCTCCCCCGCGTCGACCCTACCCCCCTCCGCCCCCTGAGTATGACCGCTACGACCCTTACTACCGCTTCGCCTACGAGCGGGACCCCTACTACCCCCGCCTGCACCCGGCGGACCGCTACCTGCCCCCTCCTCGCCTTCACCCGGAAGATCGCTACAGGCTGGCCCGAGAGCGGATGATCGCTGAGGACCGCATGTTGGCTCGCGAGCGCCTGCCCCCCTTCCCGGACGATCCTTACGATCGGTTGAGGGCCGTGGACAGGGCGGCTGCTGATCCGTACTACAGGGACAGGTCCCCCCCGCCCCCTCTTCCTCCTCCTGCTGCTCCTGCCAGACCTCCCCCGGAGTACTATGAAAGGTTAGGGAAATTTGGTGTGTGTGAATACAAGACGGTGAACAAGTGGTGAAAGTGATGGTGAACCTTAGATTTGAAAAATGTGGTGAATAGTCGCAATGAATACATGTTGAACATGAATCACAGGCATGAAAGAGTTCCGCTTTTCGCGGAAAATCCACGTAAATGTTTGAAAACTTCCGTGGAAAAAAAGAAATTCCGCATAAATGACCGATCTTGCCTTATTCGTATATGTACAAGTCTGTATTTGGCGATTCTCAAACTGGTTAACCGGAAGTCGCTTTAGCTCGCTTGCTTAAAAGTTGTGCGAAGGAAGGCGAGATGAGTATCTCTCGCTGACGAAAAGCAGCGATGTTAGTTGAAAATGTGTGTGGAAGGCTAGTTGAGCCGACGAAATGTTCGGACCCCCTTCTTGCTGAATAAAATTTGCGACATGGGGTAGGTGGTCGGAGAAAATTTTGTAGGCAGGTCGCATAGCTCGCCCCTCCACCCCCCTGTTAACAAAACGTCGGACGATATGTGATAATCCTGGTGGAAGGATTTGTGCTTGGCTGAAAAGAATTAAATAGTTTGAAGTTGTTTGTGCTTTAAAAAAAAAATTTGTGAACGTTTGTCTCCCCCCCCTCCCCCCCTGCTCACCAAAACTACCGACGTGAGGTGAAAATCCGGATGGAAGGATTTCTCGGACGAAATTTTTTCCTCTTTTTTGATCTCCATCCACTTTCATGCCTGAATCAGCACGCCTCTAGATTTTTGGAGGGTTACCTGCATAGTTTACTTTTAGGGGGTCTCTATTATTTTTGTTCTGCATTCCACTTCCAGGCCATAATGGGTATACATATACATAATGTGTCCGGTTTTGACTGGTCTTCCTGATGTATTCAGCCGACACATTCTGTTTTTGGAGGAGCTCATTGTAGAGAATTATTTTTGAAGTTTTTTTGTGAAAAAAGGCAAGAGAATTGGCCAATAAGGCAGAAATATAGATGATATTAAGAAAAGGCAGAGGTAGAGAGTTTAATATATTAGAGGAAGTTGCTTGCAGAAGTTCCACATGGGGCAACTATTTGTAATGAACAGGGTTCACACTGGCTTTGAAGGTCTTTGAAAGTCTTTGAGAAATGGAGTGCCATTTTCAAGTCTTTTAAATTTGACTTTGGTCTGTGAAAATTGTGAAACAGTTTGTGAAAAAGTCATTACATACCGCCTTAAAAAAAGTCATTGACGCCGTCAAAACTTTTTGTGTCTGACTAAAATTGATGAAGTAGCAATTTACTTTCCGACATCGGCAATTTGCGATCTATCTCGTAGCAAACACCATCGGTTTGTTTAGAGTTATCTCCTGTCTCTACATACTGGTATTACGGCTAGGCCTACTCCTTTGCAACTGAGCGCCATTCGAGTTCGATGAAGTAATCGGTGAATGAGAAATGCTAGAAAATGCCGTCTTAACGAAAGTTGGCTGGACAAACCAGAATACAAGAAGTGGCTGCGAAAGAACGAAGATGACAAGGTACAGGCATTCTGCACGCTGTGCAAAAAATCGATCAGTTTGTCCGCACTGACTTAGTTGTAAGCTAGTCTTGTGATTGCCCATTTAGATTGCATGTCGTAAGGGGTCTTTAAAATTAAGATTTACTAATCTTTGAAAAGGTCTTTGAAAGTTTGTGAAATTTACAATGAAAAATCTGTACGAACCCTGAATTGAAAGATCCCCAGTATCCACACAGGGTGGGGGTGGAAGCGAGTCTGATTTGTTCCCCTTTTTGTTTAAATGTGTGTCACTGTCAGGTGCAAATTTGCTACATTTAGTGATACACTGGTCAGAAACTTCCAGCTCTGTAAGCTTTCTTCAAATTTAGTGATACACTGGTCTGAAATCAACGCTATAAACTTCCACAGCTCTGTAAGCTTTCTTCAAATTTAGTGATACACTGGTCTGAAATCAACGCTATAAACTTCCAAAGCTATGTAAGCTTTCTTCAAATTTAGTGATACACTGGTCTGAAATCAACGCTATAAACTTCCACAGCTCTGTAAGCTTTCTTCAAATTTAGTGATACACTGGTCTGAAATCAACGCTGTAAACTTCCAAAGCTATGTAAGCTTTCTTCAAATTTAGTGATACACTGGTCTGAAATCAACGCTGTAAACTTCCACAGCTATGTAAGCTTTCTTCAAATTTAGTGATACACTGGTCTGAAATCAACGCTGTAAACTTCCAAAGCTATGTAAGCTTTCTTCAAATTTAGTGATACACTGGTCTGAAATCAACGCTGTAAACTTCCACAGCTATGTAAGCTTTCTTCAAAATTAGTGATACACTGGTCTGAAATCAACGCTATAAACTTCCACACTGGTCTGAAATCAACGCTGTAAACTTCCACACTGGTCTGAAATCAACGCTATAAACTTCCACACTGGTCTGAAATCAACGCTATAAACTTCCACACTGGTCTGAAATCAACGCTATAAACTTCCACAGCTCTGTAAGCTTCAAAATTATTGTTACAGAATCTAGTATCCTAAAAACAAAAACAAAAAAAACTTCAGAAGAAATCTTCCTGGGAGAATTCCCAAACCCGATGTCCATTTTCTGTTTGTTTTTTTCTCTCCAGGAAGCCCCCACTGATGAGGACCCCCCCAACCGGCGCATCAGATCTGGCCGCCTCAGCACGCCCTGCCGCCTCAGCCTACCCCCCTCCACCCGCCAACGGCCAGGACTACTACCGCCGGCCTGCCCTGGGCGCTGAACGACCACCCTACGGTGGTGCCGCGGCCGCCAGTGGCCAGGATTACTACGCCCCGCCCCCAAGGGGCCCCCCCGTCGGTGGGGGGTACGAGCGGCAGGTTCTTCTGCCTTCGGGGGCTGCCGGGGGTGGGTATGGAGGCCACTACCAGCAGCAGCAGAAGAAAGGGTACGATACCCAGGCCCTGTTGCAGACCAAGCCTATCTTCTTCTGATGTGGGCAAAGACAGAACCAAAACACACAAATCTTTTAAATGGTGGTTGTACTACGGAGAAATTTGCTTTTGCCGCAAAAACAAAGAAAAAAACCCTTTTTTAAAGTGTTGTGTTAATCTTAATGTGAGAAGCGTTTTGCTTGTGCCACAGTTTAGTTTTACATTGATTTTTTTTTTCCTTTAGTCGGACCCAAGTTTATACAAATCCCTTTTTTTTTTATGGGTTAAATGGGGGGGTTGGGGGCTAGGGTTTAACAGCTATGTGTTTAGATTTTGAAGTGAGCGAGTTCTTGATGGGTTGATGCTTGATCTTCCTTTAACTGTTTCAAACATTTGTGAATCTCCAGTTGTTGGTTGTTTTTAGCATACATGCATTTAAAAAAATTCATAGCGTACCTTCATCTGAAAATAAGATGTGTATATTTTGAGCTTGAAATGTTAGAAAATTATATAATAAAGTGGTGCTAAATTAGTAAATAAGATATGAAGACGACATTGAAGCGCTTTGTGTATGTTTCTTTCCATACTAATTTTAGATTGTCTGGCTTGAACCAATGCTTTAACTCGTGAAGATTTTCACCTTTTTTTTAAGCAAAGCAATTTTATTGCATACTTTAATACTTTGTTTTATGACTGGTCCATGTCTCATGTAACTTTCTTTTTCTTTTTTACAAGTTAAAGTAGACATAGGCTAAAGAAAGTTAAAAGTTTAAATGAGCAGTAGCTTTTATAAGTACTAGTGTGTTCTATCATAGAATCTATGATTATTTTCCTCCTGTTGGCTTTGTTTTACGATAAAACATTTTTGCTGTTAAGCCCAGGAAGCAATTAAAACTTAAAGTAAACATAGGCCCAAAAAAGTTAAATGTTTAAATGAGCAGCAGCTTTTATGATAAGTACTAGTGTGTTCTATGATTATGTTCTTCCTGTTGGCTTTGTTTCACATTCTTGTTGTTAAGCCCAGGAAGCAATTAAAGAAATGTTTTTTTGGTTTTTCACGTAGTTGTAATTATAAAAATATAAAAAAAGCAGTTTTTTGGTTCGTTTGATTTCTTTTTTACTGGATCAAAATCATGTTTAAATGTGTTTAAAAATAATAAAACTATTAAAAAAGTTTTTTGAAGAAGTTTGACTAGTGTTTGTATTCTACTTTTCTAGTCTACATAAACGCTGTAATCCTTACCATTCATTTTGCTGTCTTCTGTCACTATTTCTCCATAGTCCTTTTGCTTTTGCTCAAATAGTCTTGTTTTCATTCTTCAGGGAATTGACAGAGATTACAAAAATAAGTGAAATATGTACCATATTTTCCGGACTACAAAGCACACCGTTGTCTAAGCCTCACCCCCTGAATTTTATTAAAATTCTAGAAAAACAACGACGATAAAGCCGCTTTCAGTGTCTAGGCCGCAAGAGACTGAAAAAGAAAAACGAACCTGAGAAGACGAGGAGATGAACTTGTGATCAAAAGCCACGGCAACTTCGACGGCCCGTGTTGCACTCGCACACAAACTACACATAACAGTACAGACCTAATCTTCGCCATAACGGACCTACTAAATACTGGATTCTGCACGACGACACAACACAACACAAAACATGACAAAGTAACGCACTGGCAGTTCATTTTCAGTCACAGTTTGCACACAAAAATCTTATACCGCGCATACAACTCGGCTGACAAAATGGCGCAGCGCACCGCAGATACGAAATCACAGCAAACGCTAATGTGCCAGCTGCTTTCATTTATTGGATTTTGTGAGTTGTTTGCATTCAGCAAGTGTTTCAGTGCACACAATAACGCCAATTTATCAGTTTGATAACGGAAAGGAGCTGCTTTTCAACTTCTTTTTTGTAAAGTGAGACCATTCACTGAGTTCCAACTTATGGAGTGAGACCAATCACCTAGTTTCAACTTGGAAGTTGACTTCGCATTTACGTGTGCACAGAGTTCGTAAAGATCGACACGATCGCGACTGTTTCAGTTCAAACTTTGATCATAAACTGCTCAGTGATGACACATGTGCATAAAAGTGGTGAAATTTAGTGGTCAGATCGTGATATCGCTGATTAAATTCTTCAGTTTCGGCATGAGAACGGTTCGTTTTTACCGAGATTGACGATGTCAACACGCACAGGCTGGAGTTGACGACCAGCCTAAAATACGGAAGAGGAAATATTCACAAAATAGCCGCAATCGTTGTTTTAGCCACAGGGGTCAAAGTTGAAGAAAAACGTAGCGGTTTATAGCCCGGAACATACGGTAGTACTGCTCAGACCTGCCAACCCGTACGATTTGGGCGTATTTTGTACGCCAATGTAACCAAAATACGACCAGTACATCAGGGACGGTATTCATGTTGAGATAGCATGAGACTTAGCATGATGCTAACTTAGAAGCTCTTCCAATGTCCTATAGGATTTAATAGGACTTTTGGAAGAGCTTCTAAGTTAGCATCATGCTATTATACAGCTAAGTCTCATGCTATCTCGACATGAATACCGTCCCAGGTGAATAAAAAATACGACATAAAAAAATCATAGTGAAATTTATTTTTAAGTGGTTCGAGCCCGAAACGATCGTTCATTCGAAATCGGCGATTTAGCATAACTGCGAAGTGTTGGAGTGCAACCACGACTTGCAAATGAATCTCGCGGCGCTAGAAGGTTTGTTTATCAACACGCACCGAAGTGAAGAGAGTTTCTGAAAATGTCGAAACGCAAAGGCGACGAGCCTCCTGACGTAGGCAAAACAAAGAAGCCACCAGCAAGATCACAAAGATTTCTTAAGAGATATTTAACTATGCCTGGAATTCGAGAGTCGACGCGAGGAAAGACTTACGCACATTGCTACTGTCAAGTCGACTTCTCCATTCTGGAAAGTTTGACATTGAGCGACACTGCAACAGGAAAATGCATCAAGATCATGTAATATACTTGTATATTAGAAATAGAGTTGTCCGTAGAGTACACCACCTTTTCCAAGAATACACCACTTTCCGTGAAAAAATACTCCAACTGAAAACTCAGGGTTGGCAGGTCTGACTGCTCAAAGATAAGAACCCACATGATGTTTTCCTTTGTAATGTGCCAAGATTTCTTCTCTCTCTCTGCGTGTCTCTTCATGTGTGTGAAATTGTGGCATTGACCAATTCTGTGTACTGTAATGTTGAAAGGAATTTAATGTACTACTATTGCAGACCTGCTTACCCCCTACACAAGTCTTGAGTAGTCGGGATAGCTGAAATGAGTAGTTTTGGTGTGAAATGAGTAGTACTATTCATTAAACCATCAAATAATGTTCACTGAAAATGAGTAATTAGAGCACTATTTTCAATGTTGAAGAGTAGTAGAGGTCCAAATTGAGTAGAATACTACTCGAAAAGAGTAGAGTAAACAGGTCTGCTATTGTAATAGTGCATTTGTCACGAGTGTTCATACTCTATACTACTAGACTGCTATAATTATAGCCTGGATGTTTTGCCTGTAGTTGCGGCGACCTCTTATTCAACTTGGTGAAATTCAAGGTTGCCCACTTGCGGCAAATGCCCTATTATGTGCAAGGTTTGTGGTTCAAATGACGAGTTGGGATTCCTTTCCCTTGAAAATGCATAAACTGATAAAGAGAAAAGACAACTCTCTCACACTTCAAAATTCACAGCAAATCGGACATACTGAACTGGGATTAATGTGATCGTGTGTTTATTTAGATTGCCTTCAATAATGTTACTCAAGTCACATCTACACATTCACGAGCGTTCAAAAAATGTTGATAAGATAACAGCAGCAGTAACTTAAATAAAAACACACCAAAAAGTGATAAAATTAACTCATTCCATCCTGCGTCCGACAATTTGTCAGGAGCCCTACTGCAACTACCAGCGCCTGTGCTCAACAAATTGTCGGGCAGAGACCTCCACTTGCTTTCCCCATCAATCTAAAAGCTATTAATGAGTCAAATACGATTATTCTGAAGCTATTTGCGTCGGAATAATCGCTAAGCTTCTTGCGCAATTTAAAATCATTTGCAAGCATTTCATTGGTTTTTGCAAGTTTTGTTTACACTAAAACTAGTACCTCTCGGAACCCGCAAGGCAAATGGGCAGAGCGCAAAGGGTTAACACAGGACAAAAATAATGTTTGGGAAAAAAATCATCCAGTTTTTGACAAAGAAGCCCTCCGCCCGTAGCTCGCCCCGCACTCTGAGACAACTGTTTCAAGATGGCGTCAAAGCGACCGCTTGGTGAGATTACGGGTTTTTACTTCAGGTTTAGACATAGGGAAGTGGTAGATCAGACTTTTTATATATAGACTTTATATAGAAAAAAACCACCGATTGGTTTCCCCACAACAAACCACTACAAAAGCAAAGTCAGGGGCAAAATTGTGATAGAAGGGAGCGAAGCGAGTTTAGAAGTGACCAAGGTATTGTGTGCACACAGATTTACTTCCTTTGAAGCAAATGCATCAAATTGACAGTTAGTTATTAATTCCTGACATATATGGCCGGAACGACTTGAATGAGTTAATCCATCTCCTGACATGGCGTATGAAATGACAGCTGAATAACACCCATTGTTAGGCAACCTAAAAAAAGGTTTGCTATGAGACGGTTATAATTTATATATCGATGGAAACTGGGGTACTAGAAAGTACAATTGTGCCTGTATCTCCTCCTCCCTCCCTCCCTCCCCCCCCCCCCCCCCCCCCCCGAACATTAGAGATGCCTCAACACAAAAATAAATATGAGGTATCACAGTTCCTATAGATAAAATCATATCTTTACACATGACTTGCAAAAAAATTCATTGTGCTTTCACAGAATAAATGCACAAAAATTGGTGAAAGATCCAAGTATGCCAATGCATAAAATGAATCACAATTTCCATCACAAAAAAGTTATGCACAAGTATCACAGAAAGTGCCTATGTGCGATGCGATGTGAGTTGCCATTTTTTTGAAAGCGGAATACTAAATATTCCAAGCACCATATTGTGTTATTCAAAATCTAAATCGGAAGACATCGAAATTCACATAGCAAATTGATGCATTCAGAATGCCATATAGATTTTAAGTGCAAGCCACAAGTAAAACGGACAACATAAATATCCCGAAAAAAACTTCTTGCTTAACATTTATGAAAAAATATCCACAGGAATGCATAAAAACCAACAAACAAAACCTAGGCAACTTGAAACAACACACCGCCAGGTCTCAAGACTAACCTTTGATACCCCATTCTCCCAAACCCAAGTAACTGAGCACATTCTCCCACCAAATCCAAGCATCTCTGTAAATAATAATAATACACGTAACAATAATGTACATCATTTTCTAAAGCGCACATTTTAAGAAATCCTACTCATGGCGCTTGACGTGAAAGGAAACAAAAGATGTAAATATTCAAATAAACTCTGTGGCAATCATCCAAGCATTCAATAACAACAGACCTGTTTACTCTACTCTTTTCGAGTAGTATTCTACTCAATTTTGACCTCAACTACTCTTCAAAATTGAAAATAATGCTCTTTAATTCTTGATTAGTACTCATTTTCAATGAACATTGATGGTTTAATTAATAAAACCACACATTTTGCACCCAAACTACTCATTTCAGCTATCCAGACTAAAGACGTGTAGGGGGTAAACAGGTCTGTAACTACGACCACACATTACAAATTGCTTGTTAATCATTATCGCACACACTCCAACCATAACAGCAATTGCACACCACACTCATGACAGCAATAACATCAACAATAATCAAATCACGCAATACATGCAACGCTTGCTAGCACTTTCCACCACACTTACAAGCAGCACAATCAACCATAGCATTCTCTCAAATCAAGCAATATACGTATGTATCCAGAAACTGAACTTTCTCTTAACTCACTTATGATCCGGCTCATGGCTCGCACAACCGTTTAGGACGAATGGCCCGGCTCCAGCTCATAAGAGTTTTCAAGAGGTTTTGATTTCTGGCGTGTAACCAGCTTTCCGGTGCGAAGTCATAACATATTTTCAGTTTGCTTTGACCTTGCCTCTCTTGAAATCAACCAATCATTGCAGACTTTACATTCAGCTTTGGTTGTAGAGGGGGGTCAAAGATCGGAATGTGAAATTTTCCTTCTTTCTATGTGGTAGCTGCTTTCGTCAATAGGAGACAAATGACGAAGGTACGGAATCTGATATTTTACGATCATTTAGTGCATGGTGTTGCTAATCTTTTCTGAAAATATTGATGCCTAACTCTTCATAACTTGGTTTTGGTGATTATTTTACGAACCTAGTCAAATGCCCAGTCCCCACAGAACAATGGGAAATAATTTGGCCAGTCCCGAGTGAGTTAAATTAAGCCACTATGCACATTCTCCCCAATCCAAGCAACTATCAGAAAGTCTATGAAAACTGTCCCAAATTGAGCAACTGTGCACATTCTTACAAAACTAAGCAATCCAAACATAACATTGACACAACCCTGCAAATTTAAAATAATAAAAAAAGGGGGTGGGGGTCCAATAAAGTCGCTACATAAGCACATTGCAAAATAGATTCAGGTAATTCCTTTTCAACGTTTATACTTGAAAATCAAACTAATTGTCAACGCAATTAATTCTTCTGAACTAAAGCAAGTCGCTGTCTTTCTCTAAAGTAAGCAAATCAGTGCTCTAGCTGCTAGTAATTGATTTTGTATATTTCACCAAAGCAATACAGTACAGTACATTCACTTTGTATCAAGTACAAAATCTGGATATTCAGAGACAGTTTAAAATAAAATGGTACAGTGGAACCTCCCTTTTAAGACCCCCCATTATAAGACTCCCTCCCACTGTAAGACCTACTTCTCCAAAACATTGCCCTTTGTAAGTTTTAAAATTACTTCCCTTATACAACTCCCATTTAAGACCTCATTTTGTATTATTTTTGAAGGTCTTATAAGGGAGATTCAATTTGCAACACACACACACACACTCGCTTACGCATCAACACACATAGTTCATCAACTTTTGACAAAGCTCAGATGCCAAACTTTCCCTTCTCTATGGAAGCGCTGTGATGATGTTGGAGCCGAGGCCTCGCTCAGACTCAACCCGCACGCTGCCACTCTCTTCAGCTCGCTGTAGCGCCACCGCAGAACATGCGCAGATTTGTGCCCCTTGCTGCCGGGGACAGGGTAGAGCGGAGCCCTGAGAATTAGCTGGTTGATGTTCTGAAGACATACACATACCAGAAAGAGTCGAATTAATTGGCTATTTTAAGTCATAAGTTTCTTCATTGGCACTGTACAAAATTGTAAATTTACATTAAAACAAATATGTAACTCACACCACACCCGATCATTCATCCGCTCTCCGCTATCTTGCTCACACCATGCAACCCACCACTTCCGCCTTAATTTTTAATTTAACCCTTTCTTTTTTCCTTCCTTTCCTCCTTTTTCCTTTTCTCTTTTTTTTCCTTTGTCTTTTTTCTTTCTTCTTTTTTTTGTTTTTTTAGGTAGGCTTTCCCCCCCCGCTCTCTTTCATCCTATTGTCTGTGTGGCTGACTAAGATGGACATTTCAAAGAGACTTAAATGTTGTTTGATACAAAAATGTCTGGGTTTCTGTGTGACCTAGTGTTCGGTGTACTGACACGTACTGTATGAAGCTGGTGTATGTGAAGCACTTTTGTACTTGATTTTGTACTTTAATCCCCCCCCCCCCCCCCCCCCCCCCCCCCTCAAATTTTCACTTTTTTTTTTTTAACCGAG
>JAGGCT020002051.1:0-39710 GCA_017654935.2 Phymorhynchus buccinoides
ACTTGGAAAACAATGTACGAAAAAGAAACAAAAAATACTGAAAATGAAATACTGGGTGGATGCAGAGTTGAATCAACACAGCTATACATTATTTTTTTATCATTAGGAAAAGATGCAATACAAAAACATGAACATAAATAATATTACGCACATAACAAAGAGAGAGAGAGAGAGACAGAAATGAGAGAGAGAGAGCGAGAGAATGTTGGTGGGGGAGAGAGAGAGAGAGAGACCCAAATTTTGCCATTCACAAGGCCCAGCCCTGTTCCGTTGATACACATGCATAAGTATACACATCGCCCAAGATTATATATTGCACATGTTTTTTATTTATTATATTACAGTCTAAATTATCTTATTAACTTATAATCTTTTGCTGGTAGCAATAAATTGCTGAACAGATTTAAAAATAGCTACATTTTGTGCATTTGTTAGAATGTGGTCTCCAAATAGAAGCGTATGGGTATTAATTTTGTTAATATTTAGAGTTAGTATTGTGTGAGCTGTGGATTTCCTGACAGCTGATGACATAGGTGGGTCTGTTTGTAATGAATAAAGAACCTGCCGACACTGTAGGGTACAGAGTCTGGCTGAGCTGTGGATTTCCTTACCAGCTGTTGACATAGGTGGGTCTGTTTGTAATGAATAAAGAACCTGCCGACACTGTAGGGTACTGAGTCTGGCTGAGCTGTGGATTTCCTTACAGCTGTTGACATAGGTGGGTCTGTTTGTAATGAATAAAGAACCTGTCGACACTGTAGGGTACTGAGTCTGGCTGAGCTGTGGATTTCCTTACAGCTGTTGACATAGATGGGTCTGTAATGAATAAAGAACCTGCCGACATTGTAGGGTACTGAGTCTGGCTGAGCTGTGGATTTCCTTACAGCTGTTGACATAGGTGGGTCTGTTTGTAATTAATAAATAACCTGCCGACACTGTACGGTACTGAGTCTGGCTGAGTTGTGAATTTCCTTACAGCTGTTGACATAGGTGGGTCTGTATTAAATAATCTACTGTTTTTTTGTGCAACGTAGTTATGACATGAACGTTGGTAGGAGGACACATTGATGTGTGTTTGTTATGACATGAACGTTGGTAGGAGGACACATTGATGTGTGTTTGTTATGCGCGGTTTTGAACCTTAAAGCCGCCTCACACTATCCAACCTTTTTATTTGGAAGAAATTTCATTTGTGAACTCTATTCAGCTACTTGTGGCCGTATGCCCGCGTCACTATCAGCAAGCATTGGCTGTATTCCCACAACTGCCTGAGTGAGTTTGAAATAAATGGTGGTCGGCAATTCCTTCCGTCCAGTGGGAAGGGTTTCGTCCTACCAAAATTTGCATAATTTGTGATTTCTACTCACTCTGTCATAAAAAGAACACTGTGGAAACAACCATTTTCACCCGACTTGGTTGGATAGTTTGAGGCAGCTTTTTTTTTTTACACGTGGTGACAGTTTTGAGATGACCCATAACTGTTGACAGGACTATAAACGATTAACTGGCCGACCTTTCAGTGGAAATTAAAAAAAGTTAAAAGATAAGGAAAAAGATCCAGAACTCCTTGAAGAGAAAACAAATATTGGTCGTTTTTCTTGGAGACAGAAGTGGGTATATAGGACAGTCCAAATCTGCCCAGTTAAAAATTCGGGACTTTACTGGTGTTGCACTGCCTCCAGTATTGTTCCCACCATCTTTGTATTTACAAATGTCCCATATGTGTCTGTTCCAGACCGAGAGGACGTAAAACACCATTTTTCATTCCCAGTGAAGTACGCAGTATGGGAACGAAGTAAATCAATATTTCCTGTGGCAGTCACCGATTAAATAACCTCCCCCACCCCCCACCCGTCCCTCCCATCCACCCACCCAGGCTCGTGATCCTCTTGAATACTTTCTTCATCTTTCTACATTTCCCCTGAGGGAATACTGAGGGTGGAAAGGGGGGGGGGGGGGGGGGGGGGGGGGGGGCTTTTGTACAAATACTTTCCCCGTCTTCTGGAAGTTCTGTGCTAATATATCATTCTCTTTGACTCTGCCTTTTCCTTTTGCTTTACAGAATCCTGTAATGTAAATTAATGTTGATATTGAAATGCTGTGATAAAATGTTTTTGCAATGTGTGTATAGGGGAGGGGGTAATGCTATTAATAATGATTAATGTTGAGTGACTGCTAATGTCCAGAATAGTGTGTGTGTGTGTGTGTGTGTGTGTGTGGTGTGCGCGTGCGTGCGCGCGCGCGTGTGTGTGTGTGTGTGTGTGTAAAATCACATCCTATTGGAAGATTTGTTAATTTACTTTTAATCATGTTTCCTTAAAATCAATTTGGATTGAGTATTTATTATTCTTGTAGGGCAAAGCTTTATATTTACTGTTCGACCCTTATAAGTAAGCTTAAATAGTCTCGTACTGAATGTTTTGCGTAGTTTTTATTCTTGTGTATATGTGTGCGTGCACGTGCGTGCGAGCGTGCGTGCGCGTGCGTATGTGTGTGTGCGTATGGTGTGTGTGTGTGTGTGTGTGTGTGTGTGTGTACGTGTGTGTGTGGTGTGTGTGTGTGTGTGTGTGTGTGTGTGTGTGTGTTTGTAGAGGAGGGGGTGGGGATGCAGAAATATAGAGTGCAATTTCATTTTTGTATAATTTCTTTAGCTTTTTGAATTTCATCGTTTTTTGTTTTACTTATTTTTTTCATTGTCAGTACAGCTTTTATAGTTAATCTGACAATAAATTGGTTCCAGTCCAGTCCAGTGTGTGTGTGTTAAATTGTTTGATGTCTATGAGGGAGTGTGTGGGTAAAACTGTTGGAGGATGGATGCAGTGAAAATTATGTTGTGTAACTTTGATCTGTGGGCATTTGTGTGTGTTTGTTGTTTTTTTAATATTTGATTTAATGTATTTATTTTAATCTGCTGCACGTGTTGCAAAAGAAAACTTCCCATTTTTAACTTGTTCTTTATTGGACAATGAAGGTTTGTTTTAATTTGAATTAAAATCATTTCAATTTTTATGCATATTAGCTTCAATTATCCGTACTTCATGTCCTAGAACTTCATTACATTCGTCTCCTAAGTTTCGAAGAAATAGCAGAAGTATTAACGCACCACCTAAGTTAAAGTCACAAAGCATGACTACCCTACTCAAAACGTGTCAAAATGGGTGTGCACATTCAAGTAGCAATAAGCTTTAGATGGTAATCAGTAATTCCTCCGGGCTTCTTTGACAAATTAGGGGGTTCATGAAAAATCGTTTGGTTTAAACGGGGTTTTTTATTCAACAATTTCAAATTATAAACAATAACGAGGTAACTGGGTAACAACAAGCATATAGCTTATAACGTACCCGTACACAATACATTACATATAATTCAAATGACGGAAGGTGTGTTCTCACCAATTAGAAAATATTATTTCAATATTTATTTGAAAAATCGTTTAAATGTGTTTGCCTTGCCAACAACAGTTGACACGCCCAATGTTGGCACATTTTGAGCAGCCACACATTTGTGCCAGTACCTTTCACAATTGGGGATGTATTGTTTTGTTGAGCTATTGCAATCCCACGAAAACAATAAAACTTGTGATTTTAGTACTCGAATAATTGAATAAATTATCTTCCAATTGTGAGATTATTGGAATCAGCCATCTTTATTTTGTGCGCTTGAGAAAATGCGGCCCTTCATTTTTTGGGTCACTAATATAGTATCTTTACTTTTTCATTCTGATTTAACTTACTTTACAGGTAACGAGGACTACAGCGAAACTGAAAGACGCGAGCCACCTGAACAAACAGCTTGCAGAACAGCCATCACAGAAGACGAGTTTGCAGAGAAGAAACCAGCAGCGACAATAACGATTCTACTGTGAAGAAATCGACATCATCGGCATCTCTTCAGTGACTAAACCAACATAATCGATATCTGTTCAGTGAAGAAATCGACATCTGTAACCGACATCGGCATCTCTTCAGTGAATAATCCGACATCTGAAACCGACATCATCGACATCTCTTCAGTTAAGAAATCGACATCTAAAAACGACATCAGCATCTCTTCAGTGAAGAAATCGACATCTCTTCAGTGGACATCTGAAATCAACATCTCTTCAGTTAAGAAATCGACATATCTTCTGTGAAGAGACCAACATCATCGGCATCTGAAACCGACATCAGCATCTCTTCAGTGAAGAAACCAAGATCTCTTCAGTGAAAAAAAGCAGCAAGCATCTATATTGTCAGCCTGTCCATATCCTTCCGCCTTTCTCTCTGTCCTCTTTCTCTCAAATCAAAGTATCTGTCTCTTTTTAGATGCTTGTTCTTGTATTTCTGAACTCATGCAGTGTTTCAATGTAGTGAAGTTCCTAGTCGATGTTTTAAAGGGGCACCCTGACGGATGAGTTTTTGTAAGAAACGCATCGAGATCACCAGGAAAACACCCTTTACAGAGATTGCAACACTCACGTTCCTCTGATTTCCTAGAAATCAAACCATCAAATCGTCGATTCCTCCTTGGCGGAGGTGCTGAAAGTCAAATTATTTCACCCAAAAGAGAAGGCGTGTGCCGTCTCTTTTCTAATGGCTGCCAAATCGTTTGCACGAAATTTTCGCAATACAAGCCTTTTTATTTTTATTATTAATTTTATGCAGTTTATCTATGTTTTGCTCACAACAAAGGAAATAGCTCCTTTTTTTCTACTGCACTACAAACGGCGCTTCAACCACAATGAGGGACCTCCAGCCACCCCAACCAAAATGGCTACTCTCTCCGGCATCTCCGCCAAGGAGGAATAGCCGTTTTGACGGTTTAGTTTATAGGAAACCAGAGCAAAGTGAGTGTTCCGATCCTTGAAAAGACTCTTTCTGGTGATGTCGACGTGTTTCTTGCAAAAAAACTCATCCGTCAGGGTGCACCTTTAAGCATGCCAACATTTCCCATATATTTTGATACACTTTTTGTTGTTGTTTACACTCGACGACATGTGGAAAGTTCATCGTTTTCATTCATGATGTATTAGCCGAATTCATATTAAATGACTCTCTCTCTCTCTCTCTCTCTCTCTCTCTCTCTCTCTCTCTCTCTCTCTCTCTCTCTCTCTCTCCTTCTCTCTGTGATGTGTTCACTTATTTGTGTTCGTATGATTGCATGCGCGCACGTGTGTGAGTCTGGATATTAATGCCTGCCTGTGCGCGCGCGCACGTGTGTGTGTGTGTGTGTGATTTTTTTTTTAACAGTTTAAAGTTATTTTAAATAACGCGATAAGCATAAAATATAAGAAGCATTGACACATACACAAAACGCACATGCCCGTGTGCACCTGTACCCTTGCCACTAGTCTAGTTCATTGGAGATCTAAGTAGCCTTTTGTCTCCTTGTGAAGCGGCGGGATTTGCAATCCTTTTTCTTCAGCGGACCATAATTATGATCTTAATGCGTAAGATAGGTAGTTTAAAGTACATAATGCGTCTCTGTGAAATTCGGGTTCCCAACAGGAGAGCGTGTCGCAGCCAGAGGCGCACCACCCAATTTTTTTGTTTTTTTTGCATGCGATTTTTGTGTGACTGATGAGGAAGGAGGGGGGGGGGGGGGGGGGTAATTTTTGACCAAATGACAACTTTTTCGTTGCCACTGGGATTACCGTGTGCTAAGTGCATGGGCACACGGGACCTCGGTTTATCGTATCATCCGAAAGACTCCACATTCAGACTTTGAGGCGTAGTGCAAAGTGAGAGGGAAAATCCTCTGTACCCAGATTCGTACTCGGGTTTACTTCACACAAGGCGAACGCGTCACCTCTGTGCCCCTCTACACCTATGTGTATGTGTCCGGTTTTCAGAGGTCTCCCTGCTGCATTCAGATGCCACATTCCAATTTTGGAGTTCAAAGGAGACAATTATTTGGAATATTTTTAGGGGGGGGGGGGGGGGGAGGCAGGAGAATGGGCAACGATGCAAAAAACAATGATAGTAAGAATATGAAAAGGCAGCGAAGAGTAATACATCAGTGGAAGCTATTAGCACAGAACCTCCAGAGGGTGGGGGAACTATTTGCATAAAAAAGATCCCCCCACTGGACATGCAGTCGTTCAAGCTTGCGCAGTTGTAAACTGCTGCACAGAACCACTTCAAATGTCATTTCAGTGCTGGTAGATTAAAAAACAACCATGTACGCTATCCTGTTGAGTAGGCCCGGTTGTAGCAGTGAGGTAATCGCCTTACTCGGGGAAACCCTAGGACTGCGTGGCATTGTGTTCACGTGTCGTGTCCCCGTGTTGCTGTGCCCCCTAATGACGTTTCATTATGCCCACGTGTTGATGACCCCCGCCCCCCTCCTAAAAAATAAAGCCCATCCGTTCCCCAAACACGATCTCTAACCGTAAACATAACCCTTAGGCCGTGTACACACATAAGCGGAGATTCCGTGCGGAAACCCGTGCGCAATCCATAAATAAGTGAAACCAAGAAGGGAAAAGATTTGCGCGCGTGTCCGAATTTCCCCTATATGCGTAAACTTTTATTCTTTCTTCCACTTATTTAGGGTTTTCCGTACGGAACTTACGCGTCTACTGTGAACCCGGCGTAAACCTGAACCCAAGTGGGTATTTTTTGAAAGGGATGCACACCAAAGTGAGGGTTTTCTGGCTGCCTAACTGGACATCACTCTAATGGCTCATATTACTTCCCTTTGCCCCCAAAGATATTCTAAAAGGGTAAGATGGATTACTTAAGAGCTCGGCGAACCGGGCTGATGGAGTTATCGTTGGTGGGGCCAGTACACTTTTCACAGTGGAGG
Organism: Phymorhynchus buccinoides; assembly: GCA_017654935.2. Taxonomy (NCBI): domain Eukaryota; kingdom Metazoa; phylum Mollusca; class Gastropoda; order Neogastropoda; family Raphitomidae; genus Phymorhynchus; species Phymorhynchus buccinoides. Next base: position 6,787 of record JAGGCT020002051.1, read on the forward strand.
CTATCCAAAAACTCAGACTGGAACTTGAACGGAGAATTCAACTGGCCTATCGATGTGTAAAATGTGTACTGTTTCAAAGGGACATAGCCAGTGTTTCTGTCCTCTACTCATATAGGGAAAAGAGACCGGATGCTTATCTTCACCTATACAGTCTGGTAAAACTAAGATTGTAATGGGGGAAAAGGTGGAATAGGAAAAGAAAATGGGAGAAGTGGGAAAACAGGACGAGGCAAAATAACAGAAAACGAACTGGGAATAGGTAAAGTGGGAGAAGGCTAAATAGGAAAAGATAAACTGGAAGTGAAAACCCACGTGGCATAATTTGTACTGCAATGTCTTCTCTTTTTTACACCCAGACACAAAATTTGGAGTGATTATATACAGTATTTCACGAGATATAGGAGTGTGAAGAAAAACGGAAACATGTCTGCCGCTCGGCGACATTGTATTTCTGAGGGATAATATATGTACGCGTGTTATACTATTAGTCTCGCATCCTCACAAAATATGAAGGGATTCTGTGTTCTAGTTCACGAGATACAGCTTGGACAAGACATATATATAGCGCAACTTAAAAGGAAATTTCGGTTTTCAAGGTACACGTCAAGGTCAAGGTCAGCATGGCGATAATGTATGCTCGGCCGTTTTCTACTCTATGTTATACAGTACCACACACAATCTGAAGCGCTTCTGTCAAATACAAATGTGGAAAAAAAAACCAATAGGGCATTTGCCACGAGTGTTCGTTTTCTATACTAGACAACTATTTTGCCCGCATTCGTTCTGCCCGAGTTACGCTGACCTTTCTAATTCAACTCAGTGAATTTCAAGGTCGTCCTCACGAGGCAAATGCCCTATTTTTAGACCCCTACCACTTTCAAGGCCTACCGATCTCCTTGATCGGTATGCCATCATCAGAACGGCCATAAGCCGCGAGCGAAAATGGTGTTTTACGTCCTCTTGGTCTGAATCAGACACATGGGACATTTGTAAATACAAATATGGTGGGAACAATACTGGAGGCAATGCCCGGAGGCAGTACGAAACCAGTATAAAGTCCCGATTTAAAAAAATTAATACAGATAGCTGTAGCGGTGGCCTCGGTTAAACCTCATCGGCTATGGCACGGCCATAAGCCAAAGTACCTAAGCCTACATGCCAAGTTTGAAGTATCTAAGACCAACTGTGTGGAAGTTATAGCCCCTTAAAGATTTTCGGTCTTGAGGGTCATAGGTCAAGGTCATGACGGCGATAATTTATGCGCGGATGCCTTCCTCTCATGGTGACACACCACCACACAAAATTTGAAGCGATTCTATCAAGCAGTTCGGGAGATATTCTTGGGACAGACAGAAAAACGGAAACATACACGAACGAAAATAGACTCCATTGCGATCGTAGATCGGCAAAGGACAGTTTTCTTGCTTACTTTCCTGAATCAGTTTTCCAGTGCAATCGAATTAGCAGATCAGAATAATATAAACTACATGGGGTAGGATACATGTAGGCACTATACTGTAAAGATATCGGCTGTGTCTGGTTAAATCCATCAGACAGCAGAAGACGTGACTAGTGTTCTAGAGAACAGCCTAACAGTAGAATAACTGTAAGAAGTTTGTAACATATGCAGACTATGATCATCATTATGTAATAATATACTTACTGAGGCATCCCACTGCTTGTCGTTTTTCTGCAACACGCAAAAGCCATAACTGTAGGGCCTACAAAGTTGTCTGTGATGTAGGCCTATAGTAGAACGTTTACAGTTTCATCAATCTAATGAATTAATAACTATACCGCATTCATATTATTTAGGATCGTAAACATGAGGGGGAGTGTGTGTGTGTTTAACTAAAGTGTATATTTGCCGAAGAACATTTTATATAGGACAATTATATGCGACAAGAAGGTAAACGATAGAAAACGGAAGGTAAATGTATGGACGATAAGGAGAATATAAGATCATAATAGATCCAGCTTTATATTTGCGCAACAAACAAGGTCTTCAATAATAATAATAACAGTACATTAGCGCTTTACCTCAGATGAGCCCAAAGCGCTTTACAATCAAGTTCATCAACAGAGCAAAAACAGCATTCAAGAATGACACCAACCAGCAACAACGCATAATAAATGTACAAAGCATCTCTCTCTCTCTCTCTCTCTCTCTCTCTCTCTCTCTCTCTCTCTCTCTCTCTCTCTCTCACACACACACACACACACACATTTAACAACACCGACTCGTTCATCCCCCATTCAGTAAGCCATAGCAACCGATCCGCACGGACTGACCACATACACCAACACACAAACACCCTCACACACAACGTACGCACGCAGACCGACACGACACACACACACACAAAACTAACAAAAAATAGCCAATGATGGTTTAAAGGCTTAAATCTTCACAATAACATGGACACCACATTATGATAAGTCTAAATATAACATCCATCATAATAGTAACAAACCTCTTGCTGACAGAGCAACGCCTATCCCCAAAAGAACCGTGAAAGGAATGATGTTCTTCATTCTTTAAAACTTAGAGAAAGCAAACAAGCTGGTGTATCTTTAAGACGAAGTTTAAGAAAAAGAAGACTCCAACGCAATGCAGTTATAGGATTAAAGCGCTTTTCACTAACGGATGGTGATGAGATTAGCGTCCAATCGGTCAGAGACCCTTATTGACGGTAAGTTTTATCTAACATCTCAGTATGGGGCTTTATATTGCAGCACGTGGCGTCCACATTCCTTTCACTCGCATCACGTGGTTCGTCTTGTTGAATTAATGATCTGAGTGAGAGAGAGAACGAACGAAATTTGTATTTATGCAGGGTAATGAGATAAGTACATGTATGCATACTTTTGTTTACACCCAGCACGGTGGTAAACGAAAATATCGAATAAACAATTAAAAAAAAATGCAATGAAAGAAAATAAACCACCATGAATAGCATGTAAAAAGTGAAAATGTTGAGGGAGAGACGGAGGGAGAGAGTCGGGAGCCACTTTTCTTACAATACCTTCCTTTGTACAAGAAAGTAATGACACAAATTTAAACAGAGAGAGAGAGACAGATACAGACAGACCGAGAGAGGGGGATGCAAACAATCCAACATTTGTATGGGCATTTGTTACATTAGTGTCCAAACATTTTAAAAATCACATGTCAAAATATAATTCTTAGCAGAGACAGACAGCAGACAGACAGACACAGATAGTTGTAATATGAAGCAATGTAGGGAACATGAGAAAGAGGAGTGGGAGACCAAAAAAAATGCGGAGGAGAAACAAATAAGAAAAGGAATTCAATATACAGTGGAACCTCCTTGTTTAAGCTTGTGCTCATTTGCATTTGTCTATGTTGCTGCTATATTGATTTTCAATAAAATTCGTGTAAACCAGTGGAACCGCCCTTATAAGACCTCCCACTATAAGACTACCTCCCACATAAGACCTATTTTCTTCTCTGAGACATTGCCCTTCTTTGTAAGGATTAAGATTACCTCCCTTATAAAGAACCCTCCCTTATAAGACCTCATTTTGGATGATTTTTGAATGTCTTATAAGGGAGGTTCCACTGTATACACATTTCGGCAATTCTGATCGCTTCTCGGCCTTTTGGCTAAGACAGTGATTCAGGAACATAAATTTTTGTTTATACCCTGGTTTGTTTGTTCAGCCCGTCGTACATGGCGAAAGCCGATACGCGACGTTAAACTGAACTTCCATCCATACACATTTCGGTCTGCACCCCCTCCACCCCCCCTCTTTCCAAAGGCAAACATTCAGACAAACAGCCAAGTAAACAAAAAAACAAAGAAAAGAAAAAAACGCATTTTGTTTCTTCTTAAATTTTTATTTTATGCGTACATGAACATTAATTTAGAAACGTACGCGGTTTCAAAATGAAATATAGGCCTTAAAGTTACCAGTGAAACAGTAAAACAACCTTTTTTTGCGCCCCCTCCCCTTTTCCCATCTTGATTTTTTTTTTTACGTTCGTTTACCATTTAAACTCCCCAGAATCAATTTTGTAAAATGAGTTGGCCTAAACTTGAGTCGTGTGCACATATAATACGCGGAAACCAATGCGCATATTCCATCCGCGAAGAAAGTAAGAAATAAGCGGATGGGAGTGTATATGCACACTCCTTCATATTTCTTGCTTTCAGATATTTTTTTTTTTTAGTTGCGGATTTCGAATGGGTTTCCGTACGCGGAATTTGCGCGTATAATGTGGACAAAGGTGTAGAGTGGCACAGAGGTAACGCGTTCGCCTCGTATCAAGTAAACCCGAGCTCGAACCTGGGTACAAGGGATTTTTCCTCTCACTTTGCACTAAGCCTTACGGTCGGAACGTGGAGTCTTTCGGATGAGACAATAAACCGAGGTCCCGTGTGCCCATGCACTTAGCACATGTTAAACCCAGTGGCAACGAAAAAGTTGTCATTTTGGTCAAAATTTACCCAATTTCTTTACCCCCCTTTCCTTCCTCATCAGTCACACAAAAAGTGCATGCAAAAAAATGTTTTGGGTGGCGCGCCTCTGGCTGCGACGCGATCTCCAGGTGGGATCAACCCGAATTTCACAGAGACGCCTCTGTGACTATAAAGTACCTAATAATAATAATACCAAAGATAATGCCCCACATGGCCGAAAGGCCGAAGAGGGCGCAAAGCCTTAATAAATAAAAAAAATACCAAAGATAATATTTTTTAAAATACAACACGATGTTTAAGACAAACTAAGAAGACACTAAAGTATTTTCTGGTGGGCATAATAAAAGCGGTATATTTTTTTTTGTTTTTAGCGCACGTTGTATAATACGGTAAGCACGTACGTGGAACTTCTGCGTGGAAACGCCGTAAATAAGTAACAGAAAGAAGGAAAACATAAGCGGACGCGTTTCTGTACGGAACGACGTGCGCTTATTTTTTTCCTTCTTTCTTTTACTTATTTATGGGGATCCTCCGAAGTCGGAGTGTGGCTGCTCACATGGCGGGGTAATCAAAAGCAGGCACACACGTAATGTTCGTAACCGTGACCCTTTCCATACCGTCTCATGGGCAAAATTTGACTGAAATTTGCTTCATTTCATGAGATAATTCGCATGGGCTTCTTACCCGCCTGTGGGCTTTTTACCTCGTCTTACCCGATGCATAGGTCTACGTAGTAGTAGGTTGCCATAATGATTTAGCCCGGTAGTGTTATCGATACGTAGTGATAGCGGGATGCCCCCGTAATGTTCTCATCCCTAGCTGACCAGTGCATTTGTACCATAGTGTTCAAGTGCTTCGGCAGTTGGGATGATCCCTGGAGTTTTTAAGCCAGGGTACGACAACAAGTGCAACGCCGAGCGGCTGCAAAGTCCCCTCGCAGCATCGCCGAGGTACTCCGAAATCGGAATGTGTCGGCTGTACACATACATAAAAAACGCATCAAAACAGCACGTAACTGAATAGTTTTTTTATATGTAGCCTTGGGGTTCGGACCCGTGATTTGAGCGCGCGCGATCATGCGCACACAGCCTCGGAAAAATTGATGACAACTGTGTTATAGACCATTCATCAAGAAATGTGAAAAAAAAACTGCATTAAAATACATGCAAAACTTCGCGAGATATTAGCGATTATGTGTTTCGGGGTTTGAACCCCGTAACTGGCGCGACCTTGACCTTAATGTAAAACTAAATACATCAGTGGATAGCTTGCATCTTGGCAAACTCGTATACCAAATTTGATGATGATAGACCGAATAGTTTTTGAGAAAAACGGACGAATAGCCGGACGGACGGAGGCACGCCGGACGGACGGACCAGACAAAAACAATAGCTCCCCGAACCTTCGGCTCGGGGACCAACAACTTATTTATGGGTTTCTATGCGTAACTTCCGCGTGTATGTGTGTATGTATTCAGTTTAAATTTATTTTGAAACAAAGACTCAGAGTAGCAACCAGTAAGGGGGAGTTAGGATTGTACATAGGAATTGACAAAAATCTGCAGTGCATTGTCCATTTCAAAAACTGGGCAAACAATGTTGCCCATTTCATGTAATAGGCAATTTTACGGATTGGAATTCAACGCATGTATGAAAAATATTCTCTCATGCACAAGACTTACCCATTTCATGAAATGGACTTGCCTATTTCATGAAATGGGCAAACAGCTTCATGAAATTGCAATTTCATGGATTGAGCGTAACATGAACACGGTCTAAAACAGTTAAAACCTGTGAATTATGTTATGAGAATGACTCAATGGCGCGGCATGCATGTTTGCCCACTCGCTATCCGCTCGTATTCAACGGAGGAGAAAATGGCTGAGAGTGGACTGGACTACTGGCTGTTGTGTCCATTTTCTCTTCGTTATCAGGGGGTTACCAGGGGCTCACTGTTGGCAAGGGAGGTGCCCGCTAAGTCCCAGGCCCTCTAGTAAAGATACACTGACGCACCACGATTAAGTCCCTTGTTTTTGTTCTGGGTAGCTGTGACCCACATACAAATGTCCCCAACTTCAAATTGAGGCTGCTCTTTAAAATAATGTTTTGGTTTGAATTGGGGGGCATTTGTATGGGAGTGGTCAAAACAAGATTTATTTCCAGCTATAAGAGGGAAAACACGTCAAACCCGTGATTTTGACACGTGATCTGGTGGGTCCCAGGCCCGCTATATCCCACTCCCTCTGCAAGTGGTTACATGTCTATGTCGATGTGACATGACTGTTCTGGTCATTTTGGTACCTTGTACAGTGTAGATTTTTGGTACCTGTGGTCAGTTTGACTTAAAAATCAAATTTTGATTCTTAACAGCTTATTTCCTGTCACCAGATGATTATTTTATGCACTTGTATAATGCAGATGATCTAGTGGTCACTTTGACTACACATCTCTGCTTTGACGTAGTGGTCACTTTGACTGACTTCAAAATCATATGTGACGTGGTCATAGACATGTAACCACTTGGAGGGAGTGGGACATAGCGGGCCTGGGACTTTAGAGGGCTTGCAGAGCATGGTATCACCCAAAAAAGCCACCACCCCCAACAACAAAAAAGTTGACATGAAGTTATTGATTGAAATAGCCTGAAAAAAACACCTTTGAAATAAGGTTGAAAATTCGCCACAAAAATAATGGGCGTTTGGCTTATTTTAATACTTTAAGTGATTGTAGCTATGTAGAAACAAAATGTTATTATTTTCCCCATATACACAGTATATATATGTGTGTGTGTGCGCGTGAGTGTGTAGTTTGGATTCTTTTAATACTTGTGATTGCAGAGTTTTCACCCCATATACAGTATATATTTCACTGTGTGTGTGTGCGACTTTCCCACAACCTAAGAAGTCGCAATCGAGAACTGACGTGCGTGTTTACGCCCTAATGTGCCACAATCTGCCTACATGAGCCACCTAAACCGGAATCCAAAGCATCGCCATTGACACAAACAGCTTTCCAACACCATTATGGTCGCAATTTTACGTGAAAGTCTCAAACTGGAGATAACCTTTTAACACCTAGGCATACCCCCCTGCGAACATTGGCATAGAGGATAGTTATCTAAGCCCGTGACTCACACTCACTCTCACTCTTTCTCTCTCTCTCTCTCTCTCTCTCTCTGCGCGCACGCACGCGTGTGTTATTTTGCTGTTTGTTGCTAACAATTAGTAAGTAGGCTACAAGGAAAAAAGAAAAGAAAAATCTGTTTAACGTCCTCCGGTCATATGGGACATTAGTAGATATAAAGATGGTGGGGACGATCCTGGAGGCAATACCCGGAGGCAGTGCAACATCAGGAAAGTCCCGATTTTTTTATAAAAAAGAAAAAGTTATTTATGATCGAACTTAAGAAATTTGGTGTTGGCAGGAGTATCACATAGAATATTTTGTGTTTGAGAAAACAAGATAGACCTACGATAGTGGAAGTTTTGCAGAAATTAAGATTTTGTTTTCACAAGACGGACCTAAAATCATAACAGACAGAAAAGTGGATTATGTCATTTTTGCTAGTTTCGATTACGTAGGTAAAGTAGTTGAAGTTTGACACCCAAGATATTTAATTTGCAGTAATATGGCATGGAAGCGTTGAGGTTCTTTGTTTCTATTGTGGTTTCAAAAATAAATGAATAAACAAAGAAGTCATTCAAATATAGGTGAACGACGGGGTAAAAAGCCCATGCCAATTATCATGAAATAAAGCAAGTTTCAGTCACATTTTGCCCATGAGACGAGTAAGAAGCCCATGCCAATTATCTCATGAAATAAAGAAGCATTCGTCTCATGGGCAAATGTGACTGACATTTTCTTTATTTCATGAGATAATTGGCATGGGCTTCTTACCCGCCCATGGGCTTTTTACCCCGTCTTCACCTAGGCCTACTAAATTGGTATGTTTAGAGAAAAAAAATCTCCAGGTAGATGTGGGCTTAAAATGAACCATAGGTTGGACACATAAATCATTATGCTTTTTGGGGGGTAGACCTACACATTCATACTGTATTGTAGCTTTGCAACATAAGTGAACACTACCCTTTCAAAGCTTTATATAGATCTGTTAATTCAATATTTTCATCTCTTTGATAAAGAAGAAAGTTGTTAAAAGTTGACATAACGATCTCTATAGTGAAACAAGCATTATGGTAACCATTTGGTGCCAGATTCTTTCAATATTTTTAAAGACACTTACGAACCACGATTAAGTCCCTTGGTTTTTTTCCTGGGTAGCTGTGACCCACATACAATACTATTATATTCATCTGAGATTTGGGGGTTAAATAGGCTGGATCACATAGAAAAAATACACTTACTGGCATGCAAAAGGTTTTTAGGTGCATCACATGTTGTGTGTGCCGTGCTGTTAAAACTCCCAATCAAATGGTCTACGGTGATTTGGGGAGATACCCACTGTACATTAATTCTTCTGTAGCTTGCTTAAGATTTTGGTTCAAACCTTTGCAAATGGATGTTGATAGACTGCCAAATAAAGCATATAGAATGTTATTAGAATTGGATGGATGTGATAAAAAAAATGTTGGGCTTCTGGTACACGGGAAATTCTTTGTCAAACTGGTTTCAACATTGTATGGTTGCATCAGGGAGTTGGTAATGTCAAGATGTTTTTGAGTTTGTTTAAACAAAGGTTAATTGATTTGTTCGTTCAAGAGTGGGACGGAGCCACTAGAAACCGAGAAAGATATAGCTGTTACAGATCATTTAAAAGTGTGTTTGAAAGAGAAAGGTATGTTAGTGATATGGAAAGTTATTGCTTTAGAGTTGCTGTTTCTCAACTGCGGTTTAATGTTCTTCCCTTGAATAGTAATGTTCACAGATATAGTGATTCCCTTTAAGATAGAAACTGTCCGTTTTGTGATCGTCAAGTTGAAGACGACCATCACTTTTTGTTCATCTGTACACAGTACAAAAACTTGCGTGACAAATTGTTAAAAGATTCTGCTAAAGTACCCATGTATATTTTGTTGAAATCAACAAACCTTCATCACAGATATAATGTGTCTAAATATACATTTCATGCAATGAACATTAGGAGAAAGATGCTGCTTTAGGTTTTCCGACCTCATGTTTGGCCACGCAACTATTTATATGCACAAATAGGCGCATCCTTTTTTACTTAGTTTGATATATATGTTGATTGTGTGTAACTTTTCCTCTGCAAAATTGTGATCTATTTTCGTTGGAAATGAAAGACTTTTTCTTGTACAGATTGAAAGGTGCTTTAATGGAATACCATTTTCCTTCATCCGTCTTCAAGACGACAGACAATTCATTGTTGAGTTTAATATTTATACTATACTTGTTTGTTTTCACTAGAATTATTATTGTTTCTAGTAGTATTCGAAATCTTTGTATATTTGTGATATTTGGACCAAATTGTGATCAAAACCCCGCCCCCTGTCCCATGCATTGTGGCCTAAGGCCATTAAAATGTTCAGCGTGTTCAGCGTTCTCTCTCTCTCTCTCTCTCTCTCTCTCTCTCTCTCTCTCTCTCTCTCTCTGTGTCTTTCAGCATTCAATGTGTACAATCTCATTACTTTGATGGAGAGAGGGAGGGAGATGGAGAGAGAGAGAGGGGGGGAGAGAGAGAGAGAGAGAGAGTTTATTATGCACCAGACGTAAATATGACTTTTTTATATTTGCTTTTCTCGATCACAGGACTGCTTTTGTGTTGTTCATAAAAGTTTCTATGATTGTATTTTTCCTTTGGATTATTGAATGTGTTATATGCTAAGGTGTTTAATGTCATGTGAGAAAATTGTTGATATCTCTAAGTGAAAAGTGCATGTTTATTACCCCACTTGTCATCAGACCTGTTCAGTGAAGTAATGACAATAAAATGTTCAGCGTTCTCTCTCTCTCTCTCTCTCTCTCCCCCCCCCTCTCTCTCTCTCTCTCTCTCTCTCTCTCTCTCTCTCTCTCTCTCTCTCTCTCTCTCTCTCAGGCCTATCAAATGTTATTAAATGAACATGAAAAAGGAAAGGAACATTGGGTATATTGTGTGAAAATAATTTTAACTACACATGGGTTTGGAATTGTATGGCTATGTCAGGGGGTGGGAAGTGAGAATGGATTTATTATTGAATTTAAAGACAGAATTATTGCTTCCTATCAGCAAAATTGGCACTCCAAAATTGAAAGTTCAGATAAGTATGATTGGTACTATATACAACAAACAAACAACTACACGACAAGTGTAAAGTGATGTTATTTTATTCACAAGAGACAAAACAAAACTACTGGATATTTCGGCGAATGCGCCTTTATCAACACAGACAAACAATTAAACAGCAAATACAGCAAAAGGAGCAAACAGCAGGCAACAGAAGGAGCAAAAAAACAAGAAGATCAAAATGAAAAACAATACTACCCCTCAACAGCCCAGTGCGTAAATCATACAACCAAGTTGAAACCAAAGAGCAAGGCATGCATTTGGGAACACAAATCAGGGGGAAAAGGAAGAGAAGAAAGAAGAAGAAAAATGTTTTGAGGTGAGAGAGGTTGGGGACAGTACTAGTGAGTACGCAATCATAGATGGCAGAAGTTGGAAACAAGGGTCAGTTGATTGTGGAGTATGAGGTGGGGAGGTGGAGGGGATTGTTGGGTGAAGAGAACAAATATTGTGCTAAAGAGGACGCATGTAGCAGAAGCTGACGTTACATTGCAATTGAAGAGAGAGAGCGGGGGAGGGGGGTATAGGGGGGGGGGGGGGGGGGGGTCGCCGCCTAGCGCATCAAACCCATGTCTGACCCCAAAGTGGGTTGCCCCACCATGGCACCGAGGGGTGAGGGGGAAAACGGAAGTTCTCCGAGAAAAAACCCCACCTAGTCAGACTCTCTCCCTCTCCCCTCTCTCTGTGAGTACGACATGAGAAAGAAAAACAAATTTAAAGGATTAAGGGGGAAAAACTCTCTGGGAGAAAACCCCCCTACGCAGGTGGTCAAAGACAAGTGCAACAAACCCCTCACATACACTCTCTCTCCCTCTCTCTCACGTACACACAATGGGACTTCGGAATGCAAAATAAGCAATGGCATAGGCTACTTAGGGAAAAACAAAAATATATATAAAAGGGGGATGGGGTGGGGTGGGGGAGAAGGGTTTGGAAGGAGGGGTGGGGAGGAGGTTATGGGAAGGAGGGGGTGAGTGGGTCAGTTTTGGGCGGTAGCTAAGGATAGGAATCAAATTGATTATTATTGGCTCCTGCAGCTAGTTGGGCTTGTTCTTTTGTGAAGAATAAACTCCCAAACAGAGGCTCAGGGTGGATAATTCGACTCTGTCTTTTGTAGAGAAAGATTGACTCACTACAATGAATAGTGAAGGACGGGCTTGCATTGTGGCCTCTTGCAGCTAGTTCGCTTTGGTCTTTTGTGAGAGATTGACCCAAACAAAGTTGATAATGAAAACTAGACATTCCATTAAAAGTAAGTTTGTAAATTAATTGGGAATACAGAGGTCCACGCCGGGGGAGGGGGCTTCGGGCAGTGGGGGGGAACATTCTTCGCTTAGCTGTGGCTATTGAACCCTACCACACTGCCCAGTTTACAGGGGTCCCTTCTTCGCTTAGCTGTGGCTATTGAACCCCTGTCCCCCCAACCCAGGCGATACACATAGGGAAGTGTGAGGAGGGGGGGTGTGAGGAGCGGGGGGTGGGGGTGGGGTGTGAAGGCTTAAGGGTTGTCATTCAGTCCATGAGGCTTTCTGGTACTATAGATTTAAAGATGTATTTGAAGCTGAGAAACATCTTTCGGGGGAAGGAGGGGTGTGTGGGGGGGGGGGGGGGGGACGGTGTGAAGGAGGCGGGTAGATGGGTTCAAGAACATGTTAAAGCAAAATGAAAAAATGATACAGGATGGGTTGTCATTCAGTCCATGAGGCTTTCTGGTACTATAGATTTAAAGACATATTTGAAGCTGAGAAATATCTAACAGTTGCAAACAATAGATGGCATAGAATGTCTAGCCAGGTTTAGGTCTAGAACTATAGGCTTGAACAATGGTTTCATGATGATGATATATTTGTAATTTCTCCCTGTCCAATATGTGGTTTTGATAAAGAAGATGATATACACTTTTTATTTTGTTGTAAAAAATATGATACGATTAGAAAGAAGTGCCATTTTTTTGAAAGAAGTGTTGCAGTATATATGGATTTAGTTGGAGTGTTGAAAATGAACTATGCATGATGACGAATCTATCAAATCCCTTGCCAAATATATTGCAGAAGCTTTGAATATTAGAAAACAAAGGCAATTGCAAGAAGAACACGGACAAAACATTAGTTCTTAATTAAAAGTCTTGAACGTTTACATGCTATCATATGTATTCGTTCTAGATGCACTAATCTATTTGAATTTGTGTTTGTTTCTGACTGACTATGTTACCACGATAGCGTTTGAACGGAGGCACGTAGGACTGGATACAATTTTGCATGCGAATAGGTACTTAGGATATCTAGGCCATGTTGCCATGAAGATGAAAGTCATTCGCCAAATTCACTTGAGAGCCGAAAATGCTGCCGTGAGAGTGCAAGCTATGACCAGAATGACAGACGATCGAACAGCAGTTTCAAAAAATAAATTGAACAGAAGAACAGGACATGTTGCACGTGCTCTCCCCAGACTATCCTTGGTTGTGTTGGTATTTGGTATATTATAGTCACAGAGACTTATCAGAGAGTGCGTCGCCGCAAAAGCAGCGCCTACCCATTTTTTTTTTTGGGGGGGAGGGGGCACAGGGTGTGTGGGCACACTTGGAAAACCTAGCTATCAATTTGCCATACCAGGCAGCGGGATTTCTCCCTGCTCTTACCGACTTTCAACTGCCGTGGGATTTTTATGTGCGTAAAGCGCACGGGTCAGACTAGCTTTAAGTCCCCATCCGAAGGACTGGACGTTCAGTTCGATTTTCCTGTCAAACTAGAAAGAAAAGGGCGAGGCCGGGATTCGAACCCGGGTCACTCACGCTGCAGTCACGCATTACATTTGGCAGGCGAACGTCTGAACCACTCTGCCACCTTTCTCCCTTGTGACAAATTATTGGAGGATATTTATGCTGTTTAACCAGCCGCTCCGGCGGTGAAAGCTGGTTACTGTTTTCTGTAGTGTTTGTCTGTTCCTGGCTATGTATGTGTGTGTGTGTACATTACCACGATAGCGTTTGAACGGATGGACCTATAGGACTCTCAAAATTTGCATGTGGATAGGTAGTTAGGATATCTAGGCCAAGTTAAAAAATGAAGGTATTATTGGTCAAAGGTCAAGGTTACTGGAACTGAAAATGCTGCCACGCGGCTGCTTGATCTGACGTTTTCACGCTCTAGTTTAATGTGCATGTTTTTGTTTGTTTCTTTTTATCTTAATTAATGCCATGGCATGAGGCTGTGTCAGACCAGTTGACATAAGCTAGAACGCCAAGGCTACATCAAAATGTTGTTATGCTCTGAATGGTTGTGCAGGGATTGTCTTAAGCCATGACAAGCTCGCAGCATAACATCATCAGTCTAAAATCCCCCGAAGACGGAGTGTGGCTGCCCACATGGCGTGGTAATAAAAAACGGTCACACACGTAATGTTCTCATCCCTAGCTGATGCATTTGTACCTTAGTGTTCAAGTGCTTCTTGCTGTTGGGATGATCCCTGGAGTCTTTTAGCCTGGGTAAGCCAACCAACCAATCTTGCTGATTGAGAATGTGTTTTTTGAGACATGACAACCAGAGAAGGCGGACATATAGGTACACGCATACATAGTTTTCTAAAACATAATATACTGTAGTGTTACTACAGTTCATTAAAAGGAAATACGAGCTAATATTTTGAGGCATTTCGTTTTCTTGTTAAATGTTCAAGTTTTCTGACAGATTTTCTAGGTAGACGGTTTGGCTGAAATAACACAAGAATTGATGCATTACATACAACAACAATGTGTGTGTTGATGTCTTGTATATATGCATCATGTATGTGTGTGTGTGTGCATTTGAATGTCAAGTCATGTCAAAATCATCTTTATTGAGGGTTAAAGAATAAGCTGACAAAGCTTTTTTTCATCCTGCCCTCCCTAAATGTGTGTGTGTGTGCGTGCATGTGTGTGTGTGTGTGTGTGTGTGTGTGAGAGAGAGAGAGAGAGAGAGAGAGAGAGAGAGAGAGAGAGAGAGAGAGAGAGAGAGAGAGAGAGACAGACAGTGTGTGTGTGTGTGTGTGAAAGAGAGAGAGAACAAACAAAACTTTTTTAACGAAGAGAAAAGAAATCAACACACACACAGACATACAGAGAGAGAGAGAGAGAGAGACTCAGAGAGAGAGAGAAAGAGAGAGAATTGAATTGAATTGAATTAATTAATTTTATTTATAGAGGGTAATAGAGTAAGCAATAACATGCTTTTTTACATCCAGCCCTCTGGACAGAATACATATATAAAAGTAGAAAATGGAAAACGAGAGAGAGAGAGAGAGAGGGGGAGAGAGAGGGAGAGAGAGGGAGAGGGGGAATCAGTCTATAATTAGGAATATTAAACAAAACACATACATAGTTTTTCAACATTCAAGCACTTGAGAGCATGCACATTCATTCAGATCACTTTACAACAAACAGAATCCACTCCAATTTACTTCTTCACAATGTGTTTCCTTTGAACATGCATCTACGCATCCACACACATCGTATTCGGCAAAACATGCACTCACTCACAGATTGAAGAGCAGAGAACCGGACTGCACAAATACCACTTTTCATCATACAAAAACATTATGATTAAATTGTTTTTAATCAATTCAGTAGATGCATTGTCTCAACCAGCTAAAAATACGGGTTTAATTCAAGGTGCAAAAAAACCCCAAAAGATTAAAATACATAATCATATTGAAATTCATCCGAGATTTCAACCATATTACGGTAACATGATAAAAACAAATTCTCCATTGATAATAGTAATACTCAAGTTTTAGAATAATCCCTTAATTTTAAAATACTATTTTAAAGTTTATTCTCACTCACAGTTTAAAAAGGGTATGGTTAAAGCACATAGCACAAAGTTACTTTAACCCCCTCCTACCCCTTCTACAAACACACACTTAAAAGATTCCACAGCGTTAGTGACTTTTTGAAAGAAAAAAAAAGAATGAAAAAAGAATGTGAAGGCGCCCTACACATCACATTATGCAATTTGTCATTTGTTTCGACACAACATTCCCATTTAATTGCAGACACATTCATTTCTCCCCTCCCCACTCCCATCCCTCATCCACTGCCGCCAATAAAACAAGCACATAAAATGCCATAGAAGGAAGTGAGATAATCAACAATCACAACTACAACAACACACACACACACACATTCAGAGCAGGGCTCCCAATCATCCCGCAAAACAAGGGGTCCCAGGGACTCCTTCACTTACAGCATAGAGGGTCCTAGAGGCGGGATAGAGGGTCCCAGTGGCATTGCAAATGCTAACATTTTTTTCTTCTAGTGCATCCCTAAGACCCCCTGCACATTGTTTTAGAGGGTCCTTGAGAATATTACTGCTTCATAGATCCCCAAATGGGGGTCCCTGGGAGCCCTGCAGAGAATGCTTCACATTGAACACAATTAAAATCATATTATTTTGCAGGGACTGAGCCAAGATGACAGACATCGACTTTACAACTGAATACTGAATACCAAGTCTCCACACTCATGTGCAAGCGCTGCCGCCGCCGAGTGGACGCTGGGTAAAAGCTACGCTCGAGTAGTAAACTATTCAGGTTGAGTGAAAAGGCTAAAATCTCCTTCATTATATCAACTTTACAATTTGTCAGATTTTATCCTTATCATTTCAGTAGTTTAAGCTACAAATGCTGGAAAAGGCTTTGTTCAATACAATGAAAGACATTGACAAAATCTAAGTACACTGCACACATCTTTACAGATTACTATTGATATAGAGCTGAAATCGCAAGTACACCCCAGCATAGAATGAGCCATAAGGAACAAGGCGGGGCGCAGAAACACAAATGAATCAAGATTTTTTTTAAAAGCATTACAGTCCTTGAAGAAAAAAAGAAGATGATTCTTATTTTATTCTTAAAAAACCCCCAAAACAATGTTATGCATATTTCCAAAGGATCTTAGTCAGTAAACATAATATGCACTACAATAATCATCACACCTTGGATGTGACACCAATCAACCCTGATGTGACCCTCTACCCTGACTTGACTCTAACTAAGCGCATGCGTAGAGCCCTTAGTACCATCAGAATCTTCGACACGACGAAGGCAGATGGTCAAATGAAGAAAAAGAAGAAGAATCAAACGGTCACAAACAAAAGCAGCAACCAAGTCATGAACATCTTCAAAATAGCGGTTGTTAAATAAATTAAGTTGATACTCGATCACTTATCCAAATACTGTGTGTGAGAGAGAAAGAGAGAGACAAAGGGAGAGAAAAAGAGAGAGGACAGCATGGAGAATGAAACCATAATTATTTATTTCCATGTGCAGAATTTATATGTACAAGAAATTAATTTGACAAATAACCAGGATGGGGTACAAATGACAAACATTCAGCTGTTTGAATGCATAAAAAGGAATGCGCAGAAGAGATGACAGAAACACAAGGCACAAAACTCTGTATTCACCACTACTAACAGAGTAGAAAAGCAGAAACAAAGAGTGATAGATTTGAAGAATTTACAAACACAGAACTTCTAGAAGGTTCTATTTGTACGAAAGATCCCCCAGTATCCCCATGGGGAGAGACTCATGCGTCCAGCTCCACATATGGAGGCACAAGGCATCCAACCACTGCCCCAGAGTGCAGCAAACAAACTTCCAGTTTATCTCTTGAAATTGTTGAAAGACCAATGTGTACAGAAATATCACAAAAATGGGTCTTTATAATCCATACATGTTGCATGTTTCACATAACCATGGGTGCTACAGGGGCAGCGCCCCGTTGAAGCTGAAGCAAAAATGCAATTGCAGAGATCGTTTCCATAGCTCTCCTGCAATCTGGGAATGGGTGAGGAACAGATTACGATTTGACAGCATAGTTCTGTTGGCAGACGACAGTTGACACTTTGTAAAGTGACTGTCTAAGTTGCTGAGACATGACAAGTCACATTGCCTTTTTACAAGAAATACAAAAGATCTATGGTTAAAATCATATTTTCATGACTAAGATTTTTACTGACATTTCAGAAACACAACTATAAAGTTATAAAGCCGTTCAAATAGAAGATAATAATTAGATCATAAGTGAAATACGATGTCAGTGGATCCAAACATGACTCTCAATTGAGTTTTTCTAAGCAACATTTTTAACATATTCATACGTTTAACATCATAAATATTATTTGGTGAATTGAAATATAGTTGTAACTTACCTTTCTGTGAAGTTTGTAGCTTTCATGACACAAAATTCATGCTGATAATGTTGAATTTAATTCAAATAAGTATGTGTGAATATGACTCGGCCGCCATTTTTGTTGTTGTATTTTCACTCCCGGTGGTTGAAAGACCCAGATTCAAAATGCCCCCAACCACAGTTAACAGATCAACTTTTTTTGGGGTGACACAAATACGGAATTTCCGTCTCAGCAGAAAACTTAATTTACGGATTTCCGTTTATACGGAAGGTAGTAGCACCCATGCATAACAAAAGCCAGTCTATTCTCTCATAGCAGCTAGTTTTAGATTTTAGTATCAGAGCATGTCTCGTGTTTCAATTCAGAAAAGCAATTCAATTCTTTCAATGAAACATCTCATTTGTTTTTAAATCACAAAAGCAACTCTTTCATTTCAGCATGTCTGATGTTCTAATTATTCACAATTAAACAATTATGTCATCGCAACATGCCTCGTGTTTCCAATCACAAAAAAAATGATTCTCTATCCCCAACAAGCCTTACGTATCCAAACGCACGGCCTGACTCTTCTCTTCCATCACCTCCTTCACCACCTGCCAGTCGATAGTGCAGCGACCCTCGCAGTTCCTCATGGCGCCCAGTAAGCGCATGAAATGGGCGCCGGAGGCGTTTTTCTGCCTCCAGTGGTTGATGAGGGTGGTGATGGTGACGCTGACGCTGTGGGAGTTACTCATCCGGGCCTGGTCCACCTTAGCCTGGGTCACGCCCAGGTCCAGAAACACATGCTCCCAGCCAGCGCCGAAAGCCGCGGACAATCGACTGGCGTCGGCTTCCCTCGGCCGCTGATGCTTGACAGCCTCTGACAGCTCCTCAATCCAGGCCAAAGGGTCTGCAAGAGTTGGAAATGAAGCACCATCTATATTATAATACGCATGCCGACAAGAATTTTTAATCTCTATATTCTCCTAAGTCGCAGCGATTTTTGCCTTCAACTGTGAAATATAGGGGCACGTGTAGGTGCTTAACAGTTCTTCAAAGTGAAATTCGCCAAGTCGTCGTATAAAGCCGGGATTTGACATAAAAGTTGCTTAACGGAGGGATGGATTTGAAAGAAAGACAGTGACAGTGACAGTGGAATAGCCATGATGAAGTTTGCCGAAGTTATTCACGTTGACTATGCATGCAAAATTTGGGTCGTCTGCTTCACCCGAAAATTGCCGAAGCTACCTTCGGAAAACACGTAGATTGCAAGGTCACATTTCAAGTTGGCTATACAGAGACCGTCATAATATTCTTTTTTTCTTCTCCGCGGTAATGGTTATTTGAATGAACGAACCACTTTGACAATCGAAGGCAATATCATAATGCAAATTGCTAAAATCCGTTGTAAAGCTGGTGAGTTAAACTGTCTAATTTTTTGGTGGACGGTCTGTTGGAAGCCATTTGCATTTTCAAAACGGTTCATTTTTAGACACGTGCGTGTGCTAAAGAAAGCCGAAGCTAACTCACTGCACCTAGAAGAGGGAGGCGAGTAGGGCTTTTGTACAAATAGTTCCTCTACTTTCTGGAAGTTTTGTGTTTGGTCTAACCATATTTGTTTTGAAAGGTGCATAACGGAGAACAATGTATATGCGCTCATGAATTGACAGGAAACCGAGCAAGCAATGATTAAGTGTGTGCTGTCTACTACAGTGTGTGTGTGTGTGTGTGTGTGTGTGTGTGTGTGTGTGTGTGTGTGTGTGTGTGTGTGTGTGTGTGTGTGCATGTGTGTGTGTGTGTGTGTGTGTGTATTTTCACAACATTTAGAAAAAAAATTGCTTTTGAAAGTTGATTTTGAAGGCAAAATGTTGCTCGCGCGTCAAATCAGTAGGTCGCGGCACGGACTTCTATACACGTCCGTGGTCGCGGGTTCGAGTCTGCCTTTTTGGTAAAGGTAAAGATGTGCCCCCCCCCCCCCTCCCCCCCGTGCATTACTCAGTTATTTCTATTTTTCCATTTTTGCTTTTCTTACCATGCATAAAGCTGTATTTTAGGATTTTTTTTAGCTAATAACCTTTTTGGAATACTAACCCTATCCCTAACCCTAGCCCTAAACCTAACCCTACCCCCCACTATGTACTGCAGTACACCGCGATTTGTCAGTTGTGGTTCGTTGCGTTTTTCCGTCTTATAGGGTGGGGGGTAGGGTTAGGCTTAGGGATGGGGATAGGGTTAGTATTCCAAAAAGGTTATTAGCTAAAAATGTTCCTAAAATACAGCTTTATGTACAGTAAGAAAGGCAATAATGGAAAAATACAATTAACAGAGAAATGTGTTGGGGAGGGGGGGGGGCTTTTCATCATGTTTTTTTTAAAGGAGAGGGGAGTGGGCGAAAGAAGGGAGGGTGCACCACCACATATTTGTTTGTCTCTTTTCGTCATTATTTACATCTAAGCAGTTCTTCTTCTTCTTCTTCTTCTTCGATCGCTCAGACAGGTTCCTATCAATTATGAACGCAGATGCTTCATGCTGCCGTGCGGAGCACGGGTTTATCTAGTACCTTATAATACGACTACTAAAATAGAAAGAAAGTAATAACAGAATCTGAATTTTGTGTGAAATTTGGGTGGTACAACTTATAATCAGGTGCGCCTCAGTCAGGGTCTGCAAGAGCTGGAAATGAAGCACCGTATATTTCCGACTATAGGGCGATACTTTCCCCCCAGACTGAGAACCCTGCGCCTTATAATATGACTACTGAAATAGTAAGAAAATAATAACAAAATCTGAATTTTGTTTAACATCTTCGTTGCCGACAATGTATATATATATATATGTCCTCTATTGGGGTCTGCAACGAACACCTTTTGCAAGAGTGAATGCCCTTGGAGGGTGGGGGAAGATGGTTCAGTACTGACCAAACAGGGGGATAACTCTCGTCAATAACCCCTATGTGATGCCACTAAATGGCTGCCTTTTGCAAGAGTGAATGCCCTTGTCAGTACTGACCAACAAGAGCAATTACTCTCACTGTCAAGGGCGTTAATAACCCTAGTTGCAAAGGCCTATAGCACTTCAGTACTTCAAAGTCACTACTTGCCACAGACGTATATATAAGTCGCCGCTAAGTAGCGATATTGTTCATTTGTTGCATTCAAAAATCGTGCGGCAAACTGGCGGCCCATGCGCAAGTAGTAGGTGGCAGCGAAGGGGCTACATTTGGGGGGTGGGGGGGGTGTGCCCTATAATCAGGTGCACCCTATACCATAGTAAAACATTCCCAACCGGGAAGCCGTAGCGAGAGGGTCTTTCTCTCGCTACGCGGTGACACCGATGCAATGGTGGCAGTTGTATCGAAGTCTTGCTGTGTGGCAGCCAGCGAGAGGGGCGACGCCGGATCTCCTCCCTCACCATGGGAGTTGAACGACTTGCGGACGGGATGGATCGACGAGCAGCAACTTGGACCGTCTCTGCAGTATGCCGATGCCCAGTGGACGTGAAGGGCGGGTGACCTGGGGACTCTACCGCCTGTCTACTGGGAGTTTTCACATCCGCCTGCAGAGAGGGCTCGACTTGGCTGCGTGTCTACCAGCCCGCCCACGACGACATCGACTCCCCGGTATGGAGCAGGTCGCCCTGTGGTCCTGACGACGGCCTTAGGAGGAAGAAGACCATCTACAGCAGGAGCAGTTTTGACGCCAACGCCAACGACAAGCTTCATCAGATGCTCGCATCTACGCACCAAAATTCAACGATGCTAACAACTGCATCACGCAACAGTTCCAGACTCGGATCCCCGTCCGAGATGTTCCCGCAACCAACAGCGTTATCCGCGATTCCAGGGTGCGCAACGTGTTCGAGTCATTGAAAGACGACGTATGCCACGTCACGAACTCCACTTTCATCACAGTACGAGCCCCTTGATCATCATCATCATCACCACCCAACGAGAAGACTATCCAGCCTTCACGCAGAACGTCCATAAGGACCTACGGTCAATTGGACGTAAAACTCACCATCTTCCATAGTAAAAAGAAATATGGTAATTCTCATGTCATGCTCTTCTTACGTTCATGAACGAATAACCCGTCTTGGTGATTTCATAGTGAAGCAATACGTTATTGTCAGAATAAATCAATAATGTACATGTAAAGGATCAATGAAATGATATTCTCACCTTTTTTGTTTTCTTCCGGGACTTGCGTTTCTTCTAACTGTTGAGCAACATGGTCATGACCAGTGTCCCTGAGAGCAGTGATGAAATGTTGGTATGCGTTTGGCCCTGCAGAAACATTAGGAAGGAAAATGAATTTATTGTCACATGGCTATGTTAAGTGATGTCACACACACACACTACCAAAGTGAAAGCTTTCATTATGATCAGTTTAGTTATTTAGTTTTGTGGTGGAATACTTCTAAAAAATTTGCACGCACACACACACGCACAGCTTTTTCAACTTCTATTCTAATTGAAACCATTCTTACTGAGTGAGAGTAAAAAAAAAAATTAATAAGTTATTTTTATCACAATGGATCTTGCATGAAATTAGCGTCCAGTAAAATCAAGTGTCCTTAAATAAAATGATGATGTATAAAATGTATTTCTTTTTGTCGAACTAGCAGGTCTTTCAATTTGTTGTGTTTTGTTGGCACGGTTGCCTTGCTTCATAGTTCATGCGGTGAAGGCTTAGACTGCAAGCGGATTTAAACTTTGCCCATAGCCAAACTTGTACACTGAGCACACATTTCATTGCCCGCAGGCTTAGCGGCTCAGACACACACATTCTGAAAATGTGCACACAGACAAACAGAAAGTGAATTTCATAAAGTAAATACTAGCATAGATAAATAGTAATTAGTGTCTGAATAACTGGTCAAACAAAACAGCTTTGAGTTTGATTTTAATATTTTATTAGAGTTATTATCAGACCTGTGATATGATCCCCATAACTTAAAGGGCAAGATATCAAATATCAAACTTTAATTAAAATACATGGAGATTAGTCGCAGGGCTCCCAGTCGTCCCACAAAACAAGGGGTCCCAGGGACCCCTTCAGTTACAGCATAAAGAGTCCTAGAGGAGGGATAGAGGGTCCCAATGACATTGTGAATGTGAATGATTCGAAAAAAAGATTTTTTATAGTGCATTCCTGGGGCCCCCTGCACATTCTTGTAGAGGGTCCTATAGAATTATAGTACTTCATAGACCCCCAAATGGGGGTCCATGTTACGTGAGCCCTGTATTCAGGCAAACGGTCAAAGCTTTGACAAAGCTCCGCAACTTCTCCTTTTACTTATTAATATAATAGATTACAGAATTTTCCCTTACCAGACTTCTCCAGCTGGCAGATGAACCGTTCATTTTTTGCGTCTAACGTTTGTATTCCACCATTGTTCACAATGTCTTGATCCTTAGGCTCAAACACCATTGCACTGATAAGGTGATCCACAACTTCGTTAACTGGGTCAATATTATCTTTGAGAAACAGGTAGTTTTTCCTTATTTTATATTCATCTTCAGGTTTTAGGCGTCCTTTCTTCACTGGCATTTTGAGCTTTCTGAAAAAAAAAATCAAAAAAATCATGATTTAGATAACCCCAAGACATTCCAATTTTTAAAGTTCAATTAAGATTTTTTTTTAAAGGGAAACAAAATCTGAGTTCACTTAAAAAAGAACATAAGACGAGAGAGAGAGAGAGAGAGAGAGAGAGAGAGAGAGAGAGAGAGAGAGAGAGAGAGAGAGAGAGAGAGAGACTCAGAGAGAGAGAGAGAGAGAGAGAGAGAGAGAGAGAGAGAGAGAGAGAGATAGAGAGAGAGAGAGAGAGAGAAACATTTGAAACAGTCGTTTATTGAGGGAAAAGAATAAGCACACAATGGGCTTGTTTACATCTTGCCCTCGAAACAAAAGAAGAAAAGCATAATTAAAACTTCAATTAATGAACAAAAGCAACAGGGAAGAAAAACATCATGCACATTCGATTCATACACCCATCCACCCTCCCCCCACCAACCTCGCACACAGCACAGTAATCATATGAACTAATATAAATTACATTGTAGAGGAAGAAAAAAAAATCACCCCCTCTGGAAAAAAATAAAAGAAATAAAAATAAAAAAAGAGGTGAAAATTTGAACATAAAAACTAATCCAATAATTATGCTAAACATGAGAGAGAGAGAGAGAGAGAGAGAGAGAGAGAGAGAGAGAGAGAGAGAGAGAGAGAGAGAGAGAGAGAGAGAGAGAGAGAGAGAGAGAGAGAGAGAGAGAGAGGGAGAGATCTGTGCCGGTCGGGGTTTGGCCCAGGGGACTGCTACAATAGCTGGATTGGTCTTGCCTGAATTCTGTGAAAAAGGTCTATGCCCCCCCCCCCCCCCCCCCCCACCACACACACACTCACACTTTGTTTTTGTTTTTTCCACACACACTTTGCCCAATGATAGTTTTCTAGTTCTTTTATTTTCCGCATTGCACAACCTCTCAAGTCACTGTAGTGTCTACTGAGATGGTGTGACGAGAAATTATTGAAGACTGCAGCAAGCCCCCTGCAACCCCTATCTTGGACTCACCATCACAGACGACCTCAGATGGATGGCACACATTGACATTATATAAAATAATGACAACATAGTCAATAAGGCAAGTGTGACTCTAGGGTTCTTGCGCAGAAACCTACGCTGCTGCCCAGCTGAAAGTAGGCACACAGCATACATCTCCCTGGTGCGATCTACCCTCGACTGCTCGAGTATAGTGCGTCAGTTTGGGACCCGCACCTCCAGAAAGATATAGACAGGCTGGAGAGCATCCAGAGGCGTGTGGCTCGCTTCATCACCCAGAATTACAAAGACCGCACCCCTGGATTCACCTCAAACATGTTCCAACAACAGGAACTACCTCCACCACAAACCAGGAGGAAAGAACAAAGCCTCACCCTGTTTTTTAAGGGGTGAGATGCCAGCTTTACCAGCGGAACAGTTCCTCAAACCTGTGGCCCAGACAAAAAGAAGAATAGTGCCCCGCCTAGAGAAGGACCACATAACAACTAACGTGGTGTCTAGTATGCATTCACATTTTTATTTAGTTTTTTAGTTTTTGTGTAGATTATACTATAGTGCTCTCCCCAGTTTTTCCCCCGCTGGCGTTTATATCCAAGTTGGATTCTGCCAGCGTCGACCCATCAAGATCAAGATAAAGATCAAGACAGAGAGAGAGAGAGAGAGAGAGAGAGAGAGAGAGAGAGAGAATTTCCTCATCGCTTTATGGCAATCCTGAGCAGACAGTGATCCACTCAGTCCATTGTTAGATGGACAAGACAAACATAAAACTTAGAGAGACAATCTCAAAGTACCCACTTTTCCAGCGAAGTTGTTTGGCTTGACTTCCTAGGCCTATGACTTTTCCCGGAAACTGCACAGGGTGCTTATTATTTTTGCTTATGATTATGTAATGCAAAATTAAATTACACATTAGTTCAATATAAGATGAAGCTAAGTTAGAATGTATAGACATTAATTATTCAGTTGTACTGCTTTGGCTATGAAGAAGACGAAATAATAATGCATTGTTTAAATTCTGCATATTTTATTAGCAGAAGACAAGATCTGACAATAAAGGTTCCCTGCCATGTATTTCCGGTAATTTTGTGTAATAAGTTTTCGGACTTTGCTCTTGACATCACTACTAAACAGCAGACAGCACGTTTTCCCAGTGTAAAGACTACTAGTCTGTTCTAGGTTTAGAAGAACCAGTCATGTATTCGAAACAGTTTCTGACACGCCAGCTTATTCCACTGGTCAGAAGTACGAGTTGCTTGCAAAATGGGGGAGTCATCAGACTTCGATCAACTGCTACCGATGTGCAAGTTTCAGAAGGAAGCGGTAGCCAAGCCCCAGCGGCTGTTACTGAGAAGAGGCCTCTTACAAACAGTCCATTCATGAAGAACTTGTTTTTGGGCAAGTTTGACAAGGTGATTGATTTACTGTGGTAGCCATGTGATAGGGTTGCAAACATCTTTTTTTTTCTCCAGTTCGACTCCCTCTGACTCTCTCTCTCTCTCTCTCTCTCTCTCTGTCTCTCTCTGCATGTGTGCGTGTTATCACTGTTATGTATGTGTGTGTGTGTGCGTGTGTGCGTGCGTGCATGCATACATGCCACTGTGATGTGTCAGTGTGTGTGTCACCGTATGTGTGTCATTCACTCAATGTGTATACTGTATCATATAGTGTATGTATGTGTATCAGCCCACCCCCCTTCCCCACTCCCTCAACCCCTCCACACCCTGTTTCCAGGACGCAGCATCATGCTTAGACTGAAGTTAGAGTCAGACCCGCAAATCGGGAGCAAGCTGGCTGGGTCACTAAAACTCAAACACCCCTATGTCCATGCAGCAGCTTAGGCCCTTTATCAGATGGAACCGCTCCTTTTTCAGTCTTTTTTTCCCCTGAGGGTGCCAGAATGATCAGTTAAATGATCGTGGGCCTCAAAGAGAAGAAGAAGGGGGAAAAAAAGAAGAAGAGTCTGAGTCTGTAAAAATACTTTTATACTCCTATGATAAAGTAATAATGCATGACATTTTCACATGTGATACTAAAAAATGATGATTTTGGTTGAATGGCCATCACATTGGTTTAAGCCCATTTCCATGGTAAGCAACCTTTTGGAGAGATCCAGAGAGAATGAGATGGAACCGACCCCTCCTTTTTCAGTCTCTTTTTTTTCCTGAGGGTGCCAGAATGATCAGTTAAATGATCGTGGGCCTCAAAGAGAAGAAGAAGGGGGAAAAAAAGAAGAAGAGTCTGAGTCTGAATGGTTTGATACTATCAATGATAGGCCACAAGCCCATTTCCATGGGCAAGAGAGATAGAGAGAATGATTAACTGTGATTGTGGTCACTATATGGAAGGAAGGAAGAGATTAATTTATTCAAGAAGAAGATCTTTGTAAAAATTAATGTCATATGTTCATGCATGAGTAAGTCTCTCTCTCTCTCTCTCTCTCTCTCTCTCTCTCTCTCTCTCTCTCTCTCTCTCTCTCTCTCTCTCTCTCTCTCTCTCTCTCTCTCTCTCTCTCTCTCTCTCTCTCTCTCTCTCTCTCTCAGTCTCACTCTCTGAGTGTGTGTATGTGTGTGTGTTTTAATCGTTTTGTTGATTGACATTGTTTTTATTTAAACAATTATTATGCTGATAATGATAAAACAATGGCTGTCTTGGGTTTTGTTGCCACAGGAAATGCTAGTCTATCCAGAGATCAGTGACAAAGAGGAGTATGATGAGCTGAATGCAATGGTTGAGCCTTTGGAGCGCTTCTTCACTGAATCAGGTACAGTAAGGATTTGATTTGTAGGTTCTGTTCATATTGTCCATTTTGACAGCAGGTCTGCTTGAATTTAATGACTGTGAATGGTGACTCGTCAGTTGAATCAAATTCAAAGTGAACAGAAACTGGAAAGCATTTGGGGACAATGAATTCTTTAATCTCTATATATTATTATATCAATCAATCAATCAATCAAATCATTTATTGTCCTTTTAAAACAGTGCATAAAAGGAAATTTGGCTTAAAAGGAAATATACGTCCTCTATATTGTTTCCTCTTGCTAGTCCTCTATGTTGCTTCAGTACTATATATATGTCGGCGCTAAGTAGCGATTTTGCCGCATTCAAAAATCGTGCAGCAAACCAGTGGCACATTATGAATCGTGTAATGTTCAAATGCCTCAAAATAATTTTTGTTTCCTACTAGCATTGCTTTTCCTTGATAGTAACGGTGATCAATATTGATTTTCCACAGTTGATTCCAAATCGATTGATGTGGCTGCCAAAATTCCAGAGGAAACCCTCCAAGGTCTGAAAGAATTGGGCCTTTTTGGACAGCAGATCCCACAGGAGTATGGTAAGCCTAATGCATTATAACAGTGAAGTTATAGTTTCAAACGAGAGCAGTTTACTTGTTTGCATTTGTCTGTATCTGAAGATAACGTTCATTTTTGCTCTCACGAGTCATACTCATAGACACAACACTCACAAGCTCACACTCTCTCTCACACACACACATGCACACACACACACACACACACTCTCTCTCTCTCTCTCTCTCTCTCTCTCTCTCTCTCTCTCTCCGTCATTTCGGTGTCTCTGTTCTATCTGTCATTTGTCGCAGTCATTTTTCCCCCCAACTGTTTCCTCTCCTCTCCCTTTCCACTACAATTACTGTTGTCAGTATTTTGTACATGATTATGGTATTGTGCTTGCGGAACATAATAATATTTATGTGTATTTTTTCCATATATTTCATTGTAAATTGATTTTTTCGTTTACAGTTTTTGCTTTTCATCTTGTTTGTTTCAGTTGTATTTCTTATTTATTTATGACGACAGGATGAAAAAAAGTTTTGTTTAGCTTATTCCTTTATCGTCATTAAAGATCATTTTGACTTGACTTGACTTGACACACACACACACACACACACACACACACACACACACACACACACACACACACACACACACACACACACACACACATACATCTCTGTGACTATAAAGTACTAAATACCACCCCCAAGAACTCAACAACCCCACACACATGTATGCAAGCTCATGCACACACACATACATACATGTATACAGTATAGTCACAGAAAATATAGTAAAACTTTGGCTGAAACTGTGAAAGTGAAACTAACTTTTACTGTATAGTTTTGCCCCAAGTGTAGGACAGGTGGTGGTGATCTGCCACTGACTGACTGAGGCATCTATGTTGATGTGTTGTACTTGTAGTTCTTTATCATAACGTTACTTTCAATGCAGGTGGCTTGGGACTGAACGCCACGAAGTACGCCAGGATTGCCGAGGTCACTGCTCTCGATGGCTCCATCGCCGTGACTCTGGCTGCCCACCAGGCTATAGGACTCAAGGTTGGTAACGTGGAGTGTATTGTTATAACATGGGTGCTACTACCTTCTGTATAAACGGAAATCCGTAAATTAAGTTTTCTGCTGAGACGGAAATTCCGTATTTTTAAAATTTTGTCAAAAAAAAGAAGTTGATCTGCTAACTGTGGTTGGGGGCATTTTGAATCTGGGTCTTCCAACCACCGGAAGTGAAAATACAACAACAAAAATGGCGGCCGAGTCATATTCACACATACTTATTTGAATTAAATTCAACATTATCAGCATGAATTTTGTGTCATGAAAGCTACAAACTTCACAGAAAGGTAAGTTACAACTATATTTCAATTCATCAAATGATATTTATGATGTTAAACATATGAATATGTTAAAAATGTTGCTTAGAAAAACTCAATTGAGAGTCATGTTTGGATCCACTGACATCGTATTTCACTTATGATCTAATTATTATCTTCTATTTGAACGGCTTTATAACTTTATAGAACTTGTGTTTCTGAAATGTCAGTAAAAATCTTAGTCATGAAAATATGATTTTAACCATAGATCTTTTGTATTTCTTGTAAAAAGGTAATGTGACTTGTCATGTCTCAGCAACTTAGACAGTCACTTTACAAAGTGTCAACTGTCGTCTGCCAACAGAACTATGATGTCAAATCATAATCTGTTCCTCACCCATTCCCAGATTGCAGGAGAACTACCCCCCAACGGGGCGCTGCCCCTGTACCCCGCCAGGGGCCTCAGCGGCCCCTGGACCCCGGCCTTTCAGTATTTTTCATTTTTCGTAGTAGCACCCATGTTTTAACCATGTTATCCACAGATCTGTTCATTTCAGTGGATGTTTTACCCAAAACAACTGTTATCAGACTTAAAATCCACACCGTTTATTTTCAGGGATATGAGAGTTACGCATAAGCGTGTAATGTAAATGCGCTTTTTCTATTCAACTAAATAAATATAAAAAAGTACACACACAGAGAGAGAGAGAGAGAGAGAGAGAAGATTGTACAGATTGATGCATTCGGTAGATATAGACTTTCTTCATTCAGCAAACATTGAAGACGAAAGAAGTTTCTAGCAGAAGTGCATCCATTTCGTGAGCTTCTCTGTGGTTGGCTAGTTATGTCCAATGACAGTGTGCCTTTCTTTATGTGTTCTGCTACTTCCTCCCTGTCATTTCGAAGAAGTAGGCCTATTTGGAGGCTTTCAAAGCTATTGAGAGAAATATTTCATCTTCAACCATGAAATTTGTACATCACACCATATGATAGAAGTGAAGAAAGAGGAGATAGAGAGGCAAAGTTTTGTTTAACCCTTTCACCGCCAATGTCGCATTTCAGCACCACATGTCACAAAAAGGCATCAAATCAGGGCCTGTTATCCAAAGACCCTATGTTCTTAATTTTGGGAGGTACAGATATGCCTAATGACTAATGTTATGCATGTCACAGATGAATTCGCAACATTGCAGAATATTTTTTTCTCTACCCTGTTAAGTTTAATGGTATATTTGGGCTGAAAAATGGCTGGCAGCGAAAGGGTTAAGTACTTTGACGATTCCATCGGCTATGCTGTTTTGTTTTGGGCCCGACGACGAAAATGGAGTTTTACATCCTCTTGGTCTGAATCAGACACATATGGGACATTTGTAAATACAAATATGGTGGGAACAATACTGGAGGCAATGCCCGGAGGCAGTACGAAACCAGTAAAGTCCCGATTTTTAAAATTAATACAGATAGGTGTAGCGGTGACCACGCCTCGGTTAAACCTCATCGGCTATGGCACCGCCACAAGTATATATATGCACTAAAATATAAATATAATTTGTTTTGGGCCCTCTCACACCCCTGTATTTTATGCCCAGACCTTCTGTATCTGGACCTGTTAATAGTATCTGCTCTGTGCAATTTTTTTTAACCCCTTGATGCCCTGACATTTTGTCTTGAGGATGCCCACCCAGCCTGTGACAGTATGATGTGCCCAATGATTTATCAGGCTCATGTACTGGTGGCTACATTGCTTTGCCTGATAATTTGCTGGGTGTACGCAGGACAGAATGAGTTAATCCGTACATGAATAATTTTCTTTATATTGCAGTGATGGCCCTGGTCATAGGCCATTGACCTATCATAATAATATGTCCTATTATGTTCTCCTCTGTCAGGACAAATGTTTGATTAAATGTTTAACACCTGCACGCTTTGTCTTATTGATTTCTGCAAGAGCCGGGACATTGTCCTATTGATTTATCTCGTCTCAGGACAGTTTGTCCTATCACTTTTCGATCCTCAGTACATCACTGATATTATATCCAGAAAAGTACAATTTTCCTCATTTGACTGTTTGGTTGAGCATTGCTTCATGTATAAGTAGTCCTACTTGTAAGATGATATGTTTGGCTTTGTAATGTTGTATGTATTTGAGTATTTCATATTCCGAACATAAAAGTGATGTATTTGTGTGTGTTTGAGAATGATGTATATGTTTATTGATATTGTATGAAACGGTACATCACCTTAATTAACCCTTTCTTCTTCAACAACACCTTCTGCTGCCACATCGATCGAATTTTAAAAGTAAGTCACTAAAACCCATCGAACCAGGTTCTGTTATCTAAAGACCTTATGTTCTTAATTTTGGGAGATAAAGAAAGGTAATATTTGATGCATGTCTAACACAAACTCCCCAGCAATGCAGATGCCATCTTTTGTCTGACAAGGTGAATTTGACTGAAATTATGGCTGACCAGTGGTGAAAAAAGTTGAAAAAAAAGTTCTGAACATGGGTGCTAATGAAAAAAGTAACCCAAGACCACTGTTGTTCTCAGCGTTGTATACTGTTGACAAAGGGATTTTGCCTCAACTTGCTACTTGCTTTTTGCAACCTGTTCTTTTTCTTCATCGATCACTCAGCCTCGTGTCATATATTATGAGCGCAGATGCGTCATGCTGCCTTTATGCGCCTAAGAAATAGTTTGGCCCAGCAAATCTGTCTTCGGCTGGTACTTCTTTTTTCCCCCTGCGTTCCCAGGCCAAAAGGCCACAACATTTGGGCAAAGTAAGTATGTGTATGTTTTCAGTTTTCACTGGTCTCCCCGCTGCGTACAGCCAACACATTCTGATTTCGGAGGAGCTCAAAGGAGGAAAGTTATTTGGAAGACTTTTTTTTTTTGAAAGGCAGGAGAATGGGCCAATAAGTCAGAAAGATAATAGATGACAGTAAGCAAAGGAAAAAGGCAGAGTCAAAAAGAGTGGCAGATTAGAGGAAGTTACAAGCACAGAACTTACAGAAGGTGGAGGAACTATTTTTATGAAAGAAAGACACCCCTCCCCCCATCCCCCCATCCCTACGGGGAGCTAGACTCGTGGAGGGGGCAGGGTCATCCAGCTCCCCATATGGAGGCATGAGGCATCCACCTACCGCCCCTGTTCGTCTGGTACAACCTGTTGGTGAGGAATTTCGGCTGGTACAACCTGTTGGTGAGGAATTTCGGCTGGTACAACCTGTTGGTAATGGATTTATCATGGTCATGCACAGGGAATACTGCTGGCTGGCAACAAAGAGCAGAAGGAGAAGTACTTGCCCAGGCTGGCGTCAGGAGAGCTTGTTGCTGCCTTTTGCCTCACAGAGCCTGGAAGGTAGGCTCACTCTTATCGTTGATACCTTTTATGGCCTTTACTATGCAATATGAGGCCAGGTGTAGAATGGCACAGAGGTAACACATTCGCCTCATATACAATAAACCCGAGTTTGAACCTGGGTACAGGGGACTTTTCCTTTCACTCTGCACTAGGCCTTATGGTCTGAACGTGGAGTCTTTCGGATGAGACGATAAACCAAGGTCCTGTGTGCCCATGCACTTAGCACACGTTAAACCCAATGGCAACAAAAAAGTTGTAATTTGGTCAAAATTTACCCCCCCTCCCTCCCTTTCCTTCCTCAAGTCACACAAAACAAATTGCATGCAAATAATAATAATAAAAGGGTTGCGCGCCTCTGGCTGCGACCCGCTCTCCAGGTGGGAGCAACCCGAATTTCACAGACACCTCTGTGACTATAAAGTACCAAATAAGTACTAAATACCAAATACCAAAATACTAATTCTGTGTGTAGAGAAAATATAAGCATTTAAGCGTCTGTATCGATATGTCACGCACGTCACTTCTGGCGATTGTCGCGAAT